>JANSTT010018113.1:0-14724 GCA_026745375.1 Platyura marginata | reverse complement strand
TGTTATTATATTCTTGACTCTTTTTCATTTGAAAAACATTTACTCTCACCTTACTCGTACTCGTAAGTTGAAAGAGTGACTCTTTTGTGTGTGCCTTTCGAAGCCTGCTTATAGTATTGGAAGAGCCAACGAAAGAAGAAAACACAAATATCAAAATAAATTGGGAGAAAAGACGTTAAGATAAGTAGGTAATAATGATAGGGGCAGTCTTCCTCATGAGACAATTTACTGGATTTAAATGGTCGTTCGAGGCAAATGAGGAACTCATTCTTCTAACATTTAAACGACATTCATAAGCATTAAGCAATAGAGATCTTAATCTACGAGTAAGTATTTTTTAAACTGTGAAAATTTCTGCTTTCTAGCTTCAACTGTGTAGCCGGAATTTCGATCACAGACGGACATGTATTTTTCGACTTTAAATTTGACGAATATTAAGAAACGTTACAAACTTCGCGCCAAACTTATAATACATCATATAAATATCACCTCTGACAACCATTGTCTACCAATTATTAATCAGGTATGTATGCTAACATTAAAGGGCATCTTATTTCATAGATATTTCTTTTTTTCAGTTAAATATTTAATAAAAATGTTTGGAAATGTGTGGAACTGAAAGTATTTAATATAATGGACACATAAAACATATTCGAAAATGGGGCAATGATAATGTGCAAAAAGTTCAATGAGATCTACGTTCTCGGAATACATACGTTTTGTGCCGACTTTCAAGTGAATCATTTGTACGAAGACTCGATACGATTTATAGCGAAAATAGTTCCTGATATAAGAAACAACAACAAGTTTGGTTTCATCTAGGTGAGTCCACTGACCAAATACTTACAAGCGTAGAACACTTAATTTATTAAACCAGAACCGATTTATGAAGTCCCCAAAACTACAATTATTTACATTTTAGCATTGAATTACAGTGTGGTATTAAAAATCATCTTCTATAGCTGTCGGAGGCTAAATAATTTTCGGAACTAACATTTTCAAACTTTTCTTGGGTTTAAAATAAGATTATTTAACAGACCCTATCTTTGACTTACTATACGAGGGGCATCTATACTACAGACAGTATTATTTAGTATTGAAACTTATAAATTTAATTCTCCACATAAATTAAGTTCTATAATTAATCAGATAATAAATATGTAGATCGATAGATATGTAGATAGAATCAGGTTTGAATGTTCAGAATTAAGCCTCTAGTAAAAAAGAGACCTCGCATTGAAAGTTGAACGATAAAAATATGGTTGAAAAAGTTTCTTGGTCGGGTTCTAATTTTTAATTAATTATGATCAAAACAATATATATTCAAACTATAGAGTTCCTATGTTTAATATAGGTTTTCAACAAAAAAATACATACCGACTACATTTTAATCGAGATATCTAAATCATTTGAGTTTGATAATTAAAAATAAAAATTTAATATAAACGTTTTTATTGCAAATATGTATGCCATCCATACCTGATATCATTTACTTGCGTACTTCCATAGCAGAAGCACAGATTTAATGAAAACTAAAAGAAAGAAAAAAAAACCTTAAGGGGCGTTTATATGCCATAAATATTTCTATGAAGTTAATTGTAATCATGCGTTTGTAGTGTACTGTCTGTGTAAATACCTACATACATATGTACATACATATATATATATATATATATATATACATATATATATATATATATATATAATGTACGCTTTGTGCAGAGAAAATGTGTTTTTTTTTCTGGCTTACATTTGATGCAGTGTTGTGTAGAGAATAATACACAGTGCCGTAGGGTTGACTGCCACAGAAAATTGATCGAAAGAGAAGGACGGACGAAATTAACTTATACCAAATGAATTCAACTTGCGTCGACGCCATTTTGCGGCATCACAAAGAGACTGTTTGTATTTAGTTTTTATTTACTCTCCTTGGTGCATGTTTAGTGTTCTCTTTTTTCTCTTCTTCGATTAAACTTAATTCTTTTTCATTTATTTTCTATCTTTTTGTTTTGTTTTTTTTTTTTGGAATTAAATTCCATTTCGAAGTTTTTCACCATAAGGCTCCTTACGAATCGCTTTTCTGTTGTCGATGTCATCTTTTCTGGCGAAAAAGATCAAAATAAGATGGAAAAGATGATGTTTAATTGATGGATGTTTGCTGGCCTAAAGTGGTTTTCTGTGGTTTTATTGCATATCCACAATATGGTAGATAGGTAGGTATAGGTAGGTAGGTAGGTAGCTATATAGAAATGATATTATTACGGATACTGTACAAAACTGAGCTGGTAGGCAGTAGCATCAATGGTATGACAGTTTTTGTGTGCACATTTTTGAGAGTATTTTGTATTTGCAATTAAGGAAGTTTCGGTAAAGTACAAAGAACAATTGAATATGTATGCATTTTTAACGATCTCTAGGTAATTACATTTTTTTTAGTTGAACAAAACTTATTTGTGAAACATTAATTAAATTACATATGGTATTATAATTTCATATATGCATTATAGATATGTATATATGTCTTTCCTTCCTTATATGTGTATCAACATTTGTACTTATGTACTTATACATACAACATTATATATATAAAGCTATGTACATTGTACATATCAATTATCAAATGATTTTGACTATATTCATACTTAGAAAAGCCAGAAAAATTATTGTTTAGATTTTTTTTTATGTGCAAATTATTCCCTTTAAGAAATAAAAACTTTAAAATGGCTAAGATCCAGACGAATTACAAGAGTCGTTGGCCCAACAAAAATGGATAGTCTTAGGGATCCGTTACACAAGTCATGGTTACCGTACACTAATTGTTCATCTTAATTGGCTTTGATAACTTTGACCACAGGATTGTTTTGAATGTCCTCTTTTGTGCAAGACGGTTGGCAGTCACAGGCAAAGCTCTAGAATAGTTAGGCATATTGTGCGAAAGATTCAAGTTTCCGGTTATTCTTGGCAATTCAAATATGTTTGATC
Source organism: Platyura marginata (assembly GCA_026745375.1). Taxonomy (NCBI): domain Eukaryota; kingdom Metazoa; phylum Arthropoda; class Insecta; order Diptera; family Keroplatidae; genus Platyura; species Platyura marginata. Next base: position 11,742 of record JANSTT010018113.1, on the reverse strand, counting down.
CAGTTGTAACATTAAATTATGGTGAATTTATTTGCTGTAAAATACTAGATCTCTGCTTTATGTCACCCCTGTCTAATGGTCCGAAAGCTTTGTCTGCTAATGACTAAAAAATTTATCAGTAAATATTATAGGTAAAATTACTTATAAAAATAAGTTCTGTGGCCACATGTAATTGTGGATTATCTGCAAAATTGCAAGTTTTCAGTAGACCAGTTACCAATACGATTTGTGAAGATCTTTGGGGCCGGAATATTAAATGCACAAGGCGTCTAAGATGTGTAAGGATGCAAGAAAGTATGGATAGATTTAAGATATGCAACAAAAAAAATACTTTCTGAAAATAAAACTATTGCATACATAGGTATTTGATCAAAACAATCTTAAATAACGAAAGATCGAATTGAATTTTAAATCAAAAATGGTTTTGACATATCATTTCACATATTTTGACTTATTTTCTGTACTAAATGGGTGCGTACATTGTAAAGATCGAAAATATTACGATCGTCGGAAAAAAGTTGTCGTAAAATTTTCGATTCGATTACAAATTTCCGATCAAATTCAGTCATACCACTTCAGTCTGGGAGAAAAGTTTATATATGAAATTACAATAAGTTTTTTTTGCTATTGTAGGAGTCAACTGACGAATTGTTTTGAAGTGTGGCTTATATATTGACACCAATAAAATATCTACTAATACAGCAATAATACATATTTTAAAATTTGATTCATTTGATTGGATTACGAAAAACACTTCAGACACGGATCAGACAAAATTAATGGAAAATATTCAGGTAACTTAAATCAAAATATAATTATGGAATCTTTTCAATATGGTTTTTGCAATTTGGTGTAGAAAAAGTTGTTTCAGTTTAAGGGATAGCTTAAATAGGTAGGTACTTAACTATAAAGATAAATTTTTTTCGTTAATAAATATTACGTCATTCCAGGTTGCTTATAGTTATGGTTTGAGATTAAACATAAATTTTACATTCCTGGTTGCGATACTGTACTAAAGCTATTTTAAGGTAAGCCTTCTATTTAAAATAATTTACAAAAGCCTAAAGGACTCCTTTATATAACTTTAAATACATATACAAATACATACGAACGTTACCAAAACTTTGTAAACAATCAGCTATAGCTAATTCGATTGGCTATTTGCCACCATGTATGAAGACAGTATCAATTCAAAATTCTATAGATTATGATATTGTTGCTTTCTCATATAGTGTTCTTTACATTATGTATAGCTACATACAAGGTGTATTTGCTTATGAAACGACTTTTAAAACCACTCATTAATATATAGGAGTATTAAAATAACTTCGATTCAATACAGGGTGATCTATATATAAGCCTAAATGTATAGAGGGGTTAATATTATGAAAAAAAAATCCATCAGATCAATGTCCTGAAAAGTACCGTTTGCCTAAGTTTTATCAATTTGAAATGCTCACAACTTTTGCATTAGTCAACCAATTTTCATTATTGTAAGCTTAAAAGAAAGACAATCGATAATTGTTCAAACTATAAAAAATATTTTACTATCTTTTTCTGTGTGGGATGAAACCTTTTTTAAACTGTTGTTTGTCAAAAATTTTTTGTTTTAAGAAAATCCAATTTTTCTCAAAAAGTTTCACTTTGTTTTTGGTTTTCTTTTGTATTATTTTGATCGATTATAATAATATCTACAAACTGCCCATACAAAGTTTTTATTCAACTTCCATAGTTCCAAGTTCTCATGCATTATAAGTAAAATTAACAAATTGGCAAATTTTATGAGTTTTTTTTTAAATATTAAATTAAATTAATAAAAAGTAATGGAATCCAAACAAATGCAGATCACATGTCAATCAATTGTTTAAAATTTAGAATATATTTTTTTTTAATTCAAAATAAAATGTTTACAAAAAAAAAAAAACACAAAATTTGCGTAATTTCAATGTCAATTTGAGTTAATAATGGGATGTCAGGTCATTTCTCATGTCCTTTAACAATTTAGTATAAAAATTGAATTTCAACTAAATACATAAAATTCGTATAACACAAAAAACCTATGGAACATATTTTATAAGGCGGTCAAATACCACCGCCCCCACCCCCAAGGAAAACACCCTTCTCTAATATCACATTTCTCAAAAATCGGCCGTAAAAAAATTTATTCGGTCCACTTTATACCTACATCAGTACGGCGATTTGGTTCGTTTTGCAAAATTTATTCAGGGCTATACTTATAGATATTGTATTAGACAAATTTAATTCTAAAAAATTCTAAGTTCTAAACTTAAAGAAATATATGTATGAAAATTACATAACAGGTAGGGGTGGTTGTCTATGTCTGTTCGTTCAATTAGAGAAATGATTTTTTTTTCACTAATTTTATATTATGAAATACAAACATTATGAAAAATATCCATATTGCTCCATCACCGCCGCGCTATTCATATAATATTTATGATTGTAAATAATATGAATCCTAGAGGTATGAGGTAAATTATTCTTGCTAATTACTCTGGACGTTTAATTTGCACCGAAACCACAAATATTGCAACTATTTTATAAATTAAGTTGAAACGATACACTAGTTATGATTGAAATCTCATTTACCTATGTGCTTTTATCATATATTTGTATGTAGTATGAAGTAGAGGTGAGGATAAAAATATTGCAAATACAATTCCAAAAAAAAAAAAAAACAACAAACAAACACAAAATCCAACATTTGTATTGAGCGCATGTGCCCATATTTCAATTTTCCACATTATGCATTGAGCACAACACAGTTTTGAATATTAAATACAAAAAAGAAAGAAAAAAAAACAAATTTCAGTATCACTGTGGCATAAGTAAGCAAACTTGGAAAATTAAGCTTTTCACATCATCCTCGTACACGTACATAGTTTTCATGTGTTTTCATCATAACCAAAATGGGCGGAGCCGACAGAAATCCACTCCCCGAATAAATCCAATAAAAGAATTGGTATGAAGTAAACACCATTCGAGTCCCCTCCCGTATTGAGCGAATCAATTCACTTTGGTTATTCCACACTGCCCTTGTGCTATGTGTAGTGACAAACTAGTTTCGAGTTCGTTTGAAAATAAACTTGTACTCAGTTAGCTTTTCGGTCTCGTTCTCGATAATGCAATAAAACGGCGCAATTTTCGAAATAATAATAATATTGAAAAAAAAAAAAAATTTTCAGAAAATATTTATCTATGCTTTGAAAATTTGATGATTTTCATATTAAATTTAACGGAATATTTCAAGTATTTTGAAACGATCGCGGTTCAATGCCATAAAAATATGTGACATATAACAAGTGATTTACTACTGGCATAGTTTGAATTGATAAGAAATTTTGTTGAGTGAACAGAAGAAAAAAAAAAAAATACGAGGTAGAATACCTAATAAAATATAGAATTTTATGTTTGCAAAATGAAGGCCAAGATCTTTTTTCAGTGTGTACAATTTTATTTTGATATATGCATACCAATGTCAAAATACATTACACATTCTATTTGTTAGAGCTGGAATAATCTATGTGGTGTTATGTGAATTGTTGTAGTTTTTTTTTTTGTTTTTTTTTTTTTTTTAACGACATTTTTGTAACCATTAGGCATATCATAAATAAATCGTTCGCATTTTACTGTAGAGCTTTAAAAAAAAAAATTGTGAGTAAAAATTAATATTTAATAAAGTAGTGTTAATTAATGAGTGATATTTCCTTGGGATATTTTTTCTAAATTAAAATATTTCAAATTACTCAACAACATTTTAGAAATTTCAATATATTGTGAGTTATTTAAGAATGATATAGACACAACAGCAGTATATGTATTGGAATAATGTGTGTTTTGTGCTGTGGAATGCATTTGGATTACAAAACGGATTAATCATTGAAAAGGATATGTAAATGTTTGTTAAATGTCAGGTGAACAAACTATTTAGACCAATCTTGATTTAGAGAAAATTTATTCTGATTTACTTACGAAAATATTTAGTAAATCCCTTCTATTGTACAATCCAAATAAACTTTTTTTTTTGTTTTTGTTAGTAAATCACTACTAGCTAGTTTTATGACAAATATGTTGGGTCAGCAGACTGTTTGACGGGTAAAAAAAGGATTGCGCTTCATATACAATCACTAAATACCAAAGTTTGTTTATAAAAAGGCTGTTAAGATTTTTTCACAATCAATAAGACTGCTAAATAGTTATTAATGACTAAATTTGTATCTATTTGGCCAAAAATCGAAAATTCTAAATATTATGTCTTAAATGTACTGTAAAAAGTCACCAAAAGATTCTAAACTCTATCTTTTAGAATTTAGGACAATACATCCTCAAAATAGTAAATTAGAATTCGCTAAAATCGTTTTTTCTTGATAATACATTAAAAGACACTACCAGCCAAAGATGACCATTAAATGCACCGGTTTTTTGTTATCTAAAGATTGCATGATTAGTTTTAGAATGGGGGGCGAGGGGTAAGATCATAATAACTCTAACTCGAAAAGAAGATAACAACCGTTTTGTCTCCTAGACGGAAATTGGACTATTTTTTCAATAATAGAACAGTTGTTAAGACAAATTCAATAAGAGGCCTCAGACAGACTTTTGGATCATTGCAACAAGAACGTTATGCAGATTTCTAAGATATTTAAAAATGTTACAAAGGCTATTGCCAGCGTAATGACCTAGACTGATTGGTTTTTACAAAAAAGCTTGCAAATATGACTATTTTGACGGTGTTGACACGACACAGTTCGGTTGTTGAGGATTACAAGCATGTTTCTTTTTGCATGTATACCCAATGCAAAAGGTTATAATATTAGTTATTTTTAAATTTGATATTCAAAATGTAGTCTAAAATAATTGTTCCAGTTTAAATACCGACGGTACATTCTTTCGTTCTAAGAAAAATTTTAAATACCCAATGATATCAAACAAAGAAATTAGCCGATATTTTGATCATAGATATACAAAATTTAAGGCGTAATAAGAATTTCAAGTACTAATCTCACTGTTCTGTCGAAAAATACAAAAAATTGGGTATTTCTTCAATATATTAAATATTTGGGCTGTCAATAACATTGTATTATAGTTATATTAGTTCCCTGACATTAAGTAAGTCAGTGCTTCACAAAATGAAAAGAAAATATTCTCAAAATAATTTTTCTGCTGTTTCTCTTATAGTAAAAAATTGAAAACAAACTCGTGAGAACAAAAAACCGGCAAATTGGAAACATAGTTTTTAGTTTAGTTTACACACTTCACTGCGACCCGTTGGATCTATTGTGAATCCCCTGCCGTATTCACATTTTCTTGTGATCCTCTAGCTCGGTACTGTTAAGCAGGTACTGTTGGAAACATAGTTAGAATTCTAGAGTTTATTTTAAAACATTTTTCATGTTTCCTTTACGTTTTTAAGCTTCTTGATCTTAATTCAGCGATAAAGTAACTAACAAAAAGGCAGTCATACTCTTAAAATTGGTTATTCCCGTAAATTTACTCACCAAATGGTTAAGAATAATGTTCAGAGTAAATTTTATCCACTTTCCATAGTGTCTATAATAATCTTATCAATGAAATGTCATTTTAGGTATATTACACATACACACGTAATGTCCACTAGCATTTTTTAACATACATACCAACATTACCAAATAGAAAATCTTGTTCACTATATAACAACATGTGCGTAAATTTATCAAAATAACCCTCATTGAATAATTTGTAGTACTATGTCGTATCGATAAGTGACAATTGGAGCGGTACTTTCAAACTTGACCACAAAATAAAAATGTTTATGAATAAGTTTGTTTCACCAAAATAATTAAAACAATTTTAAACAATTTTAAACAATTTCCTATAGCAATGATTTCCGATAATTGTGGCTTAAATATTTACAATTGTCGTAATTTATATACAATACATGTTAGAATATTGTACTGATACCTCACATCGTCCATCGTCACACTTGACTTTAATTTTAAATATTCAAGACGAATTGCCAAATATGACAGTTCTGCGAAAACTTTCTTTCTTTCATATGGCGCTACAACGCGGGGTGCATTCTGGCTCCACTGTTCGTCTTCAGGTATCTCGTCTCTGAGCATGGTTCTACCAGCCCCTCGCTCTCAATTTTTTTGCATCATTTTTGATGTTGTTTTGCCATCTCGCCATCTGCGTAAACTATTAAGAGAAAAACCATAGCTCACATTGAAAATTCATTAAACACCGCATATTGACGTACGTTAACGTCCAAAGCTTAAATTAAGCTTAGCACTATTTTATAGACGTTAGAATATTCGTACATTGATGTGAAAATCATCAAATTCTTCTTTATATCCATACATGAACATAATCTCCTAGTCTCAATAAGGATTTTGACAAAACTACGTCAACGTTCTGGTTCGCATTGGTACCTACATATCATCACAAGAAAATCACGTCGACAAACTTATTCGAATAACTTGTCTGCATGTGATTATAGTTATTATTGATAAAAATTTTAATGGGAGACCGTAGAAGTGATTTCTGAAAAGTCTCATGTTATTTGTTTTTAGTATTAATAAAGATTTGATATGCAACTTTGAAATACATTTAAATGTCTTATGGTGCATAGGGCGACAAGTCTTTTTGGAATCTCTTTTTTATTTATTCTATGGTTGTGTTGTATGGTAGTTTTATACATTTGTATTTCATATGGATAAAGCTATAGGTACAATGCAACGCACCGTTCCGTTCCATTCCGTCCCGTTTATAAATATTAAAAATGTCAACATAGCAAGCAAGTATGTACATAGAATTTACGGTAGATACACCCATCCCTTGATTTACGCGGTTTCGCTTAAACACGGTTCAAAAATTTTCATTGCACTGCGTGGCGATGCGTTAAACATTGGCGCCATTATAATGTAATAGATTTTGTTTTATATTTTCATACTCAAATGTCTTTTGCAACGTATATAAGCTCACCAGGGGGCTTCGAGTTTGGTACTAAGCGTTCAGGTAGAACCAATCTTCACAAACACAAACTGTTTACATTTTTACATGGTAAGTATGCCTTTATCTACGCGTTGAACCTATTCTCCTGTTTTATATGAGCGCTGTGTCTCGTTTTACATGGTTCGTCATGGAACGTATCTACCGAGGGACAGGTCTATGTTAATGAACGGAACGGGACACATAACCTCAATTTGGCTGTCAAAATTGTGTTGTGATGCATTTTGTTCGATTTCAAAATGGAATTTACCAAATGCTGTTTTTGGATTTTTTTGCTTTTATTATTTTACCACTTGCAGAATTATTATTTTTGATATTTGTCGAAACACAACGTTGTGATGCTAAATTTGAACAGAACGGAACGGAACAGAACGGTGCATTGCATTGTGCCTATAGCTTAACTCTTCTAAGCCGAAACATCACTTCCTCGTTTAGAGTCACTCCTGCATTAAATGTAGATTCGAGTTCTACTACTCAATACATAAAATGGCTACAGAAAAATAAAATTGTCTCAGTTTCCTTGAAAATACAGTAAGTTTTATAATCTACACAATGCAATAATAGATTTTTCACAAAGATGTCTATCGTACATTGAATTAAATACCGGAACTATACGTTTTTTCCCTGAATAAATAATCGTTAATCGTTTTTACGTATATATACATTGCACATTTGTATTATTTTATGGAATTATTTAATATTTATAATGTGTAAAAATGCAAAATGCACTGTTGTTTTTTTTTTCTTCTAGTAGTTAAGTAAATATATTGAGATACTATACCTACATACATACATAGATAGTTATAGTCCATTCAAGTTCAATTTACAAGAAAGGTAAACAGTTCAATCACGTTTTTTTTTTTTTTTTTTTTTTTTTCTGTTCGTTTTCTGTAAATATTTTAATTTCTATATTGTAGCCATACTTGGCCTAAACTAGATCTGTATATGAACACACAAATGGTATACAACTATAGTTTACAGTCTTGAGAATTTAGACAAAGTACTACTATATATAAAGAAAAAAAAATGTTAAAATAAAATTTATGATGTGTGTAATGCTAAATAAATTACACATTGAGAAAAATGAAAAAAAAAGTTTATTACGCATTCACACACAATCGAAATTCCTCAACTGCATTAGGGACGGCACTGCACAATACTTCAATATATATTTAATATTGCTGTTGCAAATAAAAAAAATGAAAAAAAAAATTGAAAGAAAGTCTAATACTTATAACTCTATATTTATATATGTGTATTTTATTTTATATAGATTCTAGAACACTACTACCTATAGTTAATATGCGTTGTCGGCTAGATCAATGAAAAGTTCTGTGTGTTGTGTAGAGTAATCTTATTTTAAATATATAAGACAATGTGTAATACAGAATGTACTTAAAAACACAGTAAATCAATTAAGATTATTCAAACGTTTGTATACGTAAATGTGTAAATTTAAATGCAAAGTGTTTCCAAACAAAAACTTTAAAAACATAATTAGCTTATTGTTTGTTGGGATTATTAGTAGAGATACTTAACGTATTTAATTGCAATATAGAGAGCTGTTATTGAACTACTACTATACAAGTAATTGAAGGGAAAATATGGTTGTTTGATGTGCCACTCACTAGATTCCAAACAAAATCAAAGGAGTGTCAAGAAATTTTGTGGTTCTAGTGAGTTATAACGAAGTGGTTTTGTTTTGTTTTTTGTTGTTGTTGTTTTTTTTTAATTTTGGTTTTTGGGGGTTTTTCGTTTTTTTTTTTGGTTTTGCTTAAAACGAAAAGTGATCTTAATCGGCAAAGTGTGATATTAGGAATAGAAATTGAAAAAATAATTATGTAAGTGTTAGATAGTTCCATATTAAAAGTGGTTAAATCGCAATGGCAGTATCCTGCCCGGAAGTAATGTACGGAGCATATTATCCATACTTATACGGTCGGGCTGGACCAAGCAGATCATTTTATCAATATGAAAGGGTAAGTTATATACAAATTATTATCCAATTTAACAATTATCATATTTTGTGGTCACTCTATATAATAAATATGTACTCCTAAGAGATTCTCGACTACTTCAATCTGATCTGTAATGTGAAATACAATCATAGGCAAGTACATTGAATATGTCAAGGAAAACGATAAGATTCAAACTGGCCGGGAACCTAAAATTTGGATTTTTATATGGCAATTTTATTTAGGAAAAATCCCATATAAGTAATCGAATAGTCCTTTATCAACCATACTTAATAGTTGAATTCCTTTCGGCAGACCATTTTACAATTGGTTTTGGGACTCTAGTGTTCGGGTGTGTCGGTCTGTCAACAAACAATAGAATAAGAATTCTTGTGACATTCATTCATTCATTCTTACTAATTCTAGTGAAATCAATTAGTTTTCAGAATGAATCGATAAGCGAAGCATTCTGTAGTCTTTAGTATTCTGCGTCTACAATAGCACTGCCAAAAATCTTTTACACCCGTATTGTTCTCATAGTAAGGTCACAAGGTAAGGTTATAAGTAGATTTTTTGACGCAAGAATACAAATATTGTATCGAAATGAAACTGTTGGAAGTTTCTACATTAGCATTCGAGAATTTTGAAATTTATTTTCGAAGATTATATTCTTTTAGCTTCCTGGTCACCGACCAAATGACTCAATGGTAGAGGTAATGCCCTTGGAACGGGAGGTCCCAGGTTCGATCTCTGTCTGGGAGTAAAATATTAAGTGTTTTACTTTGCGTCGAGTGGGTTGAATTCCACTTAAAACTGTTGCTCTAGGCTCTAGGGCTAGGACATCATTTCAGGGAATAATTGCTTGTCTTGATTGATTCAACGAAGAAAACATTTCAAATGTTGGAAAAAACATCTAAAGTATGAGAATTTTTGAAATTTTTTACAATGTTTTCAACTAAAATGATGTAAAAGTACAAAGATAGAGGCCTCCACTGGCTGTACTAAGAAAGCTCTATCAAAACGGAAGCCAAACTATTCACAACTCCTGGCTAATAATTCCATACAACAAATAAATAAGCTTCCTGGATAAATGGATTTTTGGTTGTAAATATTAGACACATTGAGAAATTCAATATGGTGGCTATGGTAAAATTAATTTGTCGCAATATTTTATGCACACAAAAATGTTAATATACATAAAATTGAAAAAAGTGGAAATACAACATCATTCATAACACACTGGATACAGCAAATTTATGGATAAATAATGTTGCCATCAGTTGCCACATATCATTTTTATGTATTCACACATGAATGGAAAATTGTAAATATTTTCACAGTTGACAATTTCCTCAAGCATATTTTTTCTACACTTTATAGGATATTTTGTCTCACCATATTTCTACTTTTCTGTCCATATACGTTTCATTCCATTGTACAATTTCAATTTTAAATTCTAAATAAACGAGTACTTATGTCAAAAAACTAACAACATTAATTATATATCGCTAGACGTGACCAGTAATTTATGCAAGCCACAGTTTTATAGACACAGTGTATTAACTAGAAATAATTCTAGTATGTTATACTGTGGCTATAATTAATTGATAGATAGGTCTATACATAGTTTAATGTTTATTTATTACATATAACTCAATAATCTATTATTCATTAAAAGTCGTTTTGATAAACATGAATAAATCAACTTTTTTTGTACATTTCTTTCCATTGCTAAATGAAAAAAAAAATTATAAAAAAATATTGAGAGCATTTACTGGATCTTAATCGTATTAATTAAATTATAAGAAAATAATTCGTAATAGGTGTTTTTTAATATTTATGTGAGTTTCTTAGTATTTACTTAGATAGTAGATAGATTTATACTTAATATTAAAATTTATAATATCGCGTATATCGTTAAAACAGTACATTGTAAATATTCATAAACGTTGACATCATTTCTATTTCTTGTTTCTTATAAGTTGTACATTGTACAATGTCCAATGAATTCGATTATTATAATGGTTCTCTTTTTATTATTTTCACATAATATTGAATTTGGACAAAAAGTATTCTACTGATATTGATATTTTAGACTAACTTTCTAATTAACTATTTGTGGGCAACTTAAATACAGTCATTTATCAGTATAGCATCCGATCCATAAAGAATATAAAGTCTCCTTTTCAAATAAAGTATAGAACAAATATTACTATGTCTTTCTCTCTATATATATATAGTTAAGGAGCAGAAGCTCCCCGCTTAAGTTATACTTAATTCGGAAAGAACTGTCAGAAATTCGGTCCGTTTGATGCTAAGTTAGCTGAGAGTGGATATCAAATTAATTTTTGGATTGTGAGCTCATATGCCACGTTGGGCGCCATTTGTTATGATGAGAACTTTCTACCGCAGTATACACACAAACCAGTGAGTATGACAAATATAGTCGGTAAAGAAGAGAGATTTTCAGTTCAATGCCGTTTTTAATAGTGGTGTCCGACGATACGAAATGTCAACAAATTTGTGTAGCAGATCAGTTAAAATGACAAATTTATTAGATGGGAAAGTTGTGTTAGGTGATAGACTCCACAAGGGTTTAGGATCTATGGCAAAAGAATTAATGTTAATTTTGTCACCTGCTATCTATCTCAGTTGGTAGAGAGCATGAGACTCTTTATCTAAGAGTCACGTTGTGCGTTATTTTTTATACCCGTATGATGTTAATCGAAGGGTATTATAACTTTGGTACGGAGTTTGTAACGCCCCTTAATACTCA
>JANSTT010018112.1:0-14725 GCA_026745375.1 Platyura marginata | reverse complement strand
ATTAATTGAACTATTAAAAATGTGTGTTTTGTTATCTTCTAAACAGACGACATTTATTTCGTGCACACTCTTTATATTTTTATGTTTAAAGTATAATTTTTATTTACACACGACATACTTTTATAATTATCACACCAAATAATGTTTCTTATTATATAATGTATATGTATACATTAATTTTTTATGTGTATTTAAATTAAAAAATAAAATATTTACTAATTATGACAATTTAAAATTATATTTTAATTTAGTAAATCAAAATTTTTTTGGAAACTATTTATAATATAGTATAATCCGTTGGAAGGTAATTCTCTTCTCAGTTAGAGCAAAGTGATTTTTAAATAACTTCTTATTTAATTTAAAAAAAAAAATCTTTCAGTGTCAGACAGCTGATTGTCAACCAAAACTTTATTATCTTCTTAAGATGTAAAAATCGATAAAAATTACAGTTATCATAATAGTCACACAATATTATTTTGTCGAAAATTAAATCAACACGTTTCAATAATTATCACACCAAATCATTTTTTATTTTCTTTGTATTTAAATTTAAAAATAAACTGTTTACTAGAATTGTAAATTTTATTTTCAAATATGTAGTATGCATGTATGTATATGCGTTTAAATATGCATATGAAAGGTCATATAAATATAATTAAGATAATATTTATTTGGATAACAAAGATGTTGTTATAAGAATTGAATTGTTTTCTTATTACATTTTTTCACCCACACAAAATACGATGCAGTTGTATAAAACTTTCTTGCTCTGCATAAAATAATTTCGAAAAAATGGTATTACATTTTATCTATAACTTTTTAATTTGTAGAAAATATTGTGGAGAATGATGAAGATGGTAATGATAAATTTATAAAGGATTTCTTGCCAGTTTTTCCTCTACAAAATCCTGAAGATATTCATATGTTTGAAACAGAATGCAAAATGAACTATAAAGTTGCTCATCAACTAGTAAGTTTTGATTATTTAAATAATTTATTAGTTGTTTCGAACAATTGTCTTAATATTTTTTTACAGGAAGCAGAAATTATGAGTTCATTCCATCAGGATATGGCAAAATTTGTGCGTGCTAATTTAAAAAAACTTTTTACTGATAAGTCAGCCGTTCCTTATTCGTGGTACGGACACAGAGGAAATATTTCGATAAATGATTTTATTTCAATTAAAATTTTAATAGGTAATTGATAAAAATATTTAATTAGAAAATTATTTTAATTTATTTTTTACAGATTGTTGCGCAAAACGATTTAAACAAACGCAATTGGATGATATTGTAAAGGTCATACAAAAATGGTTTCAATATGCAGGTGATCGTATTAAAAAAAGAGAACGATTGTCCGTTAATTTACCTGGTGGAAAGAAAATGGCTGATAATTGTGATTAAGCTATTTTACCTTTAAAATATGTTTATGTTTAATTATTGTTATGTAATGTATCTAGCATGTATAATTGTACATACAGTACATATCGCTTATAGTGACCGTCAAGGGACCGGCAAAATTTCGTCACTAAGGAAGCAATAGTCACTATAACCGATTTTCAATAAAGCATATTTATAAGTAAAAATAGCTCAATAACAGGGTGCATTGCACAAGAAAAGTTCTTATTGAACTCTAATGGATCAAATTAAAGAATGTGTGTAAATAGAAATAAATTTGTTTACACCCTGTTTTTATTATTTTGTTGATTTTTGTTGATTTTTCTCCGTTTCAAGAGAGAACATGTACATATAATACACATATAATTTATTTCTCTTTCTCTCTCTCTCTCTCTGGTCTCTAGTCTCGATATTACGCAATATTTATTATCTTCTTTGTGTAAATTTTCGTTCCATGATAGAGTAATAGTCACTATAAAAGTATAAATGATAAGTGGATCAAATTTTTCCTATAAAATGGTCATTATAACCGATTTGTCACTATAAGAGACGTCACTATATTCGATAGTTTATTATTGTATGGGCTCTTATACAAAACCAACCATTTTGAATGCAAATGGTCACTATATCCGGAATGTCACTATAAACGATATTCACTGTATTTGTTAATATAAATACCTTAATTCATGTACAATAAATGTTAAATATATAAAATTATTTTGTCAACAAATATTTTAATATTTGTACAAAAATTAATATTTTGTAAGAAGAAAAAATGTTCATAAGATAAATACAGCATTTACATATGATTTTTCAGGTATTTTCACAACAATAACAACAACAAATTTTGGGTATTTTTGACATTTCATCTCTAATTTTGATAACATTTTTGCATTACGGTCTTGTTTTGATGTTTTATCAATGCTTGCAATATTGTAAAAAAATATAGGAAATAATTGAACTTTAATTCTAAAATAATGAGTAAGATTTTGTAACTGCACCACAAGTTATTAGTTTTAGCATCTGCATCATAGAGTTATAATATTAAACATAATTAAGTATACTACATATGTATGTATATGTACTGGTAAGTGAAGTCAAAACTGATATATCAAAATAAAAAATATTTAGGTACTTTGTTGATAAACAGTTATTCCTATTTTTTTTTTGTAGTATGGTAGTTAATAGGGTGTAGAATTACATACTTGTTCATGCATGCATGTACCATATTACGAAAAAATCAATTATTTCCTCAAAATGGACAACTACAAACAAATCTGTGTCCAAAAGGCATAGCGGCTTAAGTGCTTTTAAGCCAAAAATGAGTTTTCAATAGAATCAACTTCTACATCGTCCAATCTTTTATTTTGCCCTTACCGGATTTTCAACATAATTTTTTAGCGAATTACACATTGATTTGATTAACCAATTGATTTGATTATTTTCTTTCTTTTTTTTGTAATAATGGCTTAAATAATACTTTTTTCCCAGAAAAACCTTTTAAATCACAACGTTTTATTTATGTAATCATTTACATTTACATATCATCATATCATATACAATAGAAATTTTTTTATTGTAATGTCATTTAAACTTTTCTTCAAGACGGGACGAAATATTAAAACTGCTCTACAGAAAACTTGCAATTTTGCAGTTAAGACACTATTACATGTGGCAACAGAAATAAACGTACTTTTTTGAGTAAAAGTCTTTAAATAGGTTTAAATTTATTAAAAAAAAAAATCTCCTTAATTTTATTTCTTATGGGGAACTTGTATGTATGTACAATTGTACATTAGGCTGGATCGTTCAAAAATTCTAATGTATGAAGAAAAATGAAAAATTGCACAAGCGCAACGAAACGGGGCAGGAAAGTTGCATTTTAGAATTAAATTAATTTTTGTATTTGACTTTTTTTATTTTTATTTCGTTTTTCACATCCGGGCCTTTGAAATTTTTGAAAATGTAATTTTTCTTCATTGTATTATAAATATCTCAGTAGTTTCTAATGTTGGAAAAAAGTAATGTAAATAAGTAAGAAATTAGAGAAATTTTATTTCATATAAAATGGACAAAAATATATCGAATTACAAGCTACGCAGTAAAAACTAGAATCAAAACGTATGAATAAAAATACAGTTTTCTCCAAGAAAATTGGTTTGCTAAAATTATAAGAAATTAAAATACGCATTCAACGAGTATTCATACTTGGTCTCTACCTAGACTTATAAAATTGTTATTTAAAAAATAGACATTATTTTACATATTTTTTTACAACACAAATTGCTTTTTTATATCAAATGATGTCATATTATATCTGGATTGTGCAATTGTACTTTTCATAACACCATCGCGGCGTTCTGTGTTTGTCACCAAGAGACTTGTCTCTGTCATTAATTTCATGGCTTGTTCCGCCGATTGAGAGTGGCAGGGATATTTAAAAATTTCGTTAAACACAGTCTTCCAATTTTTCAATGGGAACATTTATTAATAATGTTAGTGGAATATTATCCCAGTTAATCAGTTCATGGTATATTAACTATTGTAGATGTAGTCACTGCTATTTGGCGTATTGATCTTGATGGATCAACTAACATACAAAGAAGCATGTTCTCCGGAGGTCCAAAAAAATCGATTACGTTTTATTACGTGATCATTTTTATTGGGGGGATTATATGCATTATAATCAATCCATATTTTATCTATATCTCCTTGTTTTAAAAACCTACAAATTAAAAAATAATTGTAATAATTCATCACAATGGTTAAAAATTAGTTAAAATTAAGTAATCGTATAATAAAAACAAAAAAAAGAACATGAGGCCATAAACACAAAATATTTAATGTTTGTTATATGATTCGAAAAAAATAATCTCTGTTGACAATTTAAGATAGTGGGTTTGCCTCGTTAGGCCTTGTTCGATCAAGGTTACAAGCAGTTAAATGTCGAATTTTCATCCCCCTATACTGCTGCACTTGATGTTGACTGGGTGTTTAATTTCATAAGATATATGTATATATATATACATGTATATGATCTGTCCTGTTTATATTTTGTTGTCTAAGGTTTTAGTAGATATAATAGTATAATTTTTGTACTTTATATACTCAGACGTAGCGGGATATTTGAAGAAGAGGGAAAATTTATTTAGCTTATCGTGGATACATATTCTTAAACGATATTGGGGAATTATCGGTTGTCGTATTTTGGAAAGCGTAGTCTCGATGTCAGTGAGTTTTTGGAGATCCTTAATGGATACAGCTGGCCAGTATTATTCGCTTGTTTGAAATGAGCGTTCAGCTACCGAACATTGTTGGTCACCGAATTTAATCCTTGTATGTATTGATTTGATTTGCCTATTTTTTTTGGGTTCTTTACCATAAAATTGTAAAATTAGATTTTCAATCCAACGGCGATCAGCCATTGTCAAAGATTATTTGTATTTTTTTTTCTATTGTTTGATAAAATTTATTTCGTATGTAGGATAGGATTAGTATCTATGTACTTCAGTATGAATTATAGCATAGTATAGTATATACGGTTGAATAAAAATACTTATTATTATTATTATTCTTAAAAGATAAAAGTGTTTGTTAAAATACTTTTAAAAATGATTGACACAATTTATAAATCGATGTGAAGTAGTTCGAATTACTAATGGTATAATGGTCATCATACCCATCATTGCCATTAAAATTTAAAATATAGTAGATGAAAGTGAACAAGAAATCCAGCGATTATATTAAATGAATAAGATTTTAAAATAACTAATGAATTTGACAAGGTAAGTTGAGGAGAGATTTTAATTGAACTTTTTTCCTTATATTATGGAGAAAAAAAAATAGCAAAATATTCAAGAGATAAAATATATTCAAAAAAATGTATAGGTGGGAATCTTTTTTTACACATATACATACATATATAGGAAGAGGAAAAATGATGGAAGATGTAGACATGCAATGCAATTTAATTTCTAACATCATCGAGATTCTTAAATATAGAAATATTTACCTAGTAGATAAAGTTTTTCCAAATGTACAATAATTATTGGACTAATATCTTGCCTCTATTTCAGAGTATACTAAAACTTATGTAAGAAGGAAAACGTCATCCTATATTAAAGGTAAGCTTTATAAGGTTTTTTTTTCTTTTATATTTTAACAACTAGAATTGTATTAATTTTGATTTCAGTTGATCGTAATAGTAAAATTATTGGTGAAGCACTGCTTAAACCTTATATATTAACTTCAACATTCGAAACAGACGGTAAATAATATATAATATATTAGTAGTATTATATTTATATATATATATATATCAGTAATATTATATTTTACTGTTTTATATCGATTTAGATAATTCAGACAAAGCCGAATTTGGTCTATCTCGTCGTGGGACAACAGTTCTTGTAAATAATGGCTATAAATTTATACGAGATGGACAATTTATTGATTCGACAAATTGGCGATGTTCATTTTATAGTCGTCTTCGATGTAAAGCTCGTGCTATTACAACAAAATCAGCAGATGGTCGTATCGTCGTAAAAGTTACAAATCCTAATCATACACCACAATGTTTATTAATGTCAGAGTATTAAAATGTATATTTGAGATATTTAGTGTTTTATCTATTTGATTCTTTCTTAAGTCTCTTTTATTCTTAAGTAATAATAGTTTTTTCTTATTTGATGTATTTTAGTTTTTTTTTTTTTTAAATCGTTTGTTGATTCACATACATAAGATATCATAAAACTTCCCCTGGGTGGGTCTATTTTGATTAGAAATTAGGAATACGAAATGGGACCATTTTTTTTTATATGAATATTTTCTGTAACATGATACAATGTTTTTATTAATAACCGGATATTGTAATGATTGTAGAATTTCTGATAATAATTTTTTGTGTTATCACTCAATTTAGACATGTATAACATATTTATTCCAGAATTCTATTGATATTAATGATTATTGTTTTTACAACAGATTTACTTGATGAGAAAAATTCAGATATTTTCAAAATGTGTTCACAATCCGACCTGTTAATTCCAGCCAGTACTACCATTGGTAAGTTTCATCATATTTTCGATAACAAAAATTATTATTTCAACAAATCAAAATTTACAGATACAGCTGAAATTGGAATTTCTCGCCGTGGTACACCATTTCTAATAAGCAATGGATACAAATTTATTAGAGATAAACAATATAAGGACACGATAAATTGGAGATGCTCATTTTATAGTCGGCTGAAATGTAAAGCTCGTATTGTTTCCACAAAAGCAACAGATGGTAGTTTAATTATTAAAATAACCAATTCACAGCACACAAAAGATTGTACATTACATTTTTTTGGATAAGAAATTATATAAAATTGATGTACATACTCGTATATTATAAAATGTAACATTTTACACAAAGTATATATCTACTTAGAACTGTATTTAACATGTTTTTTTTAAACTTTTGCTCAACTACTGGATAATTAGAAGTGGAAGAATTTTGGTAGGTACCTTACCTAAGTACATAATATAATTTATAATTTATGAGTTGTATACTCCAAACCTTGCAGTGCAAGGTAGGATTCTGATTAATTGATTCAATATTTCTACAGGAGATCTCGAAAAATCGAATTAAAAAGTTTTGCCAGATATTCTAATTTCAAATAACCAATATTTTTTTAGTGGTAAGAATGACATTTTTGTCATGCTTTAAATAATTCCAAATCAACATAGAATATGAAGAATGAATAAGAATTAACGTGGTACGTAATGTACAAAGAATCTTCATGTACATAATTCTTCTAATGTTAATTTATTTATTCTTACGAAAAGTGAAATAATGACTACCTACTATTTCTTTTTTATTGGTCGAAAATTTGTTTAGAAATTTAAATCGAAAATTCGATATTCGAGAGTCTGCTGTACATACATATGTAGTCTTTTATACAGGTTTTAATGTTTTTTGTAAAATAAACATTTTCGATGTTATTTTTCTTCCAGGATATGGTACTGATGAGGAAAATATTGCTCCATTTCCAGGTTTGGTCAACATTTTTGATTTGATTTATGTTGTTTATCATTATCAATTATTTTGTAGATTTCACGGAATTTGCAAAATTTGGTAGATCTCAAAGGGGTACTGTCGTGCTAATTCATTCAGGCCATAAATTTGTTAGGGATGGACGCTTTATTGAGTCAACAAATTGGAGATGTTCTTATTTTATACGATTTAAATGTAAGGCTAGAGCAGTAACAAGGATATTCAACAATGAGTGTTATGTCAAATTAACAAATGTTTATCATAGTCATGATCCATTATAAAAGTAATTTAAATAAATAAAACAAAAAAAAAATATAAATAACAAAATTTTAGTTGTTTATTTGGTTTATAGAGATATGGTATGTTATAATTAATTTTGATTGTCAAAAGGTAATACCCTACATAATTACAAATTTAAAATCTTAGTCATGACATTTGGATTTATCTATTTTCTATACCATATACTTTATACTTTTCTATTACGTGTAAATGTGACGCCCAGAGAGAGTTTCATTTTGGTTTTATTTTGCCATAAATTGGCTTTGTTAAATGGTAGAATCGCTGATTGAACGTCAAAAAAATATACTTCTAAATGTTTAGACACAAAATCCCCACTTGAAATTGGTTTTGTTTTTAAATAAAATAATTCTTTTAAGTGAACAGAAAATTTGATTTTTTTTTCTTTTTCTTTTATAATTTTAAAACAAATGTTCTGAATTTATTTTTTATTTCGCAGATTTCCGTTTTAAAGCAGATTTTGTTCGAACTAAACATGGAGCAAAGGCACTTTTCTTTGATGGCTATAAATATGTGAAGGATCGACAAACTCACGGATCAATAAATTGGAGATGTAGTTTCTTTATACGATATAAATGTAGAGCACGAGCAATTACGAAACTAATAGCTGGTGTTGAAAGAGTGAAACCTACATATAAAATTCATTCTCATGATTAAAAATAGTTTTTTTTACAATATAAATTATTATTTTATAAATAAATTTATATTTTTAAGTTTATTTATTGGTTTTAATAAGAAGTTAATTATTTATAGGTAAGTAACAGTAACGCAGCGTGGGTTTTATTTTTGCCTATACAAAGTACCTTTGAAATCCTTACTTTAATCCGCCTAACTTCATTAATTGTTTTATTATTATAACTAAGATAATCTTACTTCAAGTAAAATTTTATTTTCAATCTTTCTTGTCTTATAAATTATTTTCTATTTCCTAACAAAATTTCGAAAAAATCATCAAAATATGCAATTCAAAACTGGGTATTCTGCAAGAGAATTTCTCTATGGATAATTAAGCTTGCAAAATGCCCAGTTTGAAGTTGCACATTTTGATGATTTTCTCAATATTATGTTAGAAAACCGGAAAAAATTTATAAGGCAAAAAAGATTGAAAATAAAATTTTACTTGAAGTAAGATTAGCTTAGTTATAATATAAAACAATTAATGAAGTTAGGCGGATTAAAGTAAGAATTCCAAAGGTACTTTGTAGAGACAAAAATAAAACCCACGCTACGTTACTGGTAAGTAGTACATAACTTTTGTTCTAAAGAAGGATTCCGCTGACGGAATTCCCACCTATACATATTTATGAAAATTTTCTGTTTTAATTTGAAATTACTGAATAAGGTTGGATATTGGATTGAAAATGTTTAATTGGTGTAGTGATGATGCAGTAGTAATTATAATTGTCGAGACTAGAACTAGGCTCAAAATGGAGAATATTTAAGGTATGTAGGAATGTACTTAAGTTCATATTTACTTATTAAACAGAATCTCCATATATGTACGTACATTACATATGTATATGTAATGAAACAATTTAATACATAATTTTTGATAATTTTTAATAAATGTGTAATAATAAATATGCTTAATATATTTTTTTTACTCAGGTGTAGCAGAATATTTGGATAAAGCTCATTTCGAATTTTCAAAAGAGGAAAAATCCATTTAGCTACAATGAGCTACAAATAAACCGCTAAAACAACAAATTTGTTATACTATATAAGTGTAACAATAATATTAAATCAATGTGAAATGGAACGAATGGTCATCATATCCATATTATGAATAAACAATATAGATTTTGAAATAAATATTAAATTAAAAAAAAAATGTTTTAATTTTTAATTTAAAAAAGTAATGTAATTAGTTTGTATTTTGCAGATTTCTGTTAACGGATCAATAAATTAATACTTAGGTATAGTTATATAGTATAGACTCGCGAAAACGTGAACAGTATAGGGTCTGTTCACGTTTTCGAGTGACTATATACATATTTCTGAATGGATTACATATTCTGTTAAAATACAATTTAAATTTTAAAAATGAAATAAAATCAAAAATAACTTATTTCTGTTAGAAAACAAGACCTAAATATTTAACATCCAACATATTTCAATTATTTTTATAATGTATGTTTGTATATCGGACGAAACGGCGGAACACATACTCTGCGAATGTGCGGCCCTGGCCCGTAGCAGGCGCCGCCACCTAGAAAGCTACACCTTGACTCCGAACGACGTCCGATAGAACAATCCCTTGCGGGTGCTGAAATTTATTACCATCACCCCGCTGAATGAGAACATATAGTCTCTTCACAATATAGTCTTTTAGGTCTCAGTGGTGAGAAGCAAACAACCCATATGGATATCTATAGTATATTCATTGCATATAAATATTTCATTTTGTTTGACTATCTTTGAATGTTTTTTTGGAAATATTGAAACAAAATTAATTATTAGAACATTTAACGATTTCAAATTTTTGCCCACGCATATTCTAAAGTTGTATTTATGACTATTTATGACTAGTTAGATATAGAGAGCCATGATCAGTTGGAAATGGAAATCGAAACTGGGAGTTCGTTCTGTCTTTTTGTAAAATAATTGTCGATTTATCCAAATAATGGCAAAGTTTCATTCTGTTTTTAAATTATTTTGGTTCTAATTTTGTTGTTGTTTGTTTTATTATAAAATTCGAAAGTTAACTGTTTGAATAGGAAAAATAAAAAATCTACCAACCATGTATTTTTAATCCAATTGAATTAGGATTTTTTCCACAAAATCACATTACCATTTTAATTCTACTGAACCGCTTATGATAAATACACAAGCTTTATGTAAATTGTTAAAAGAATCAATACAAATTCAATGAATATTTCTAAACTTGTTCACAATAAATATAGTGTATGCTGTACGTTTTCGCGAGTCAACTGTACAAGCATTTACTAAACTAATACTTAGGTCAGTGGTTCCCCAGGTGTGTCCGGGGGAGCCGCGACGCCTTTGGAGGGCCAAAATCTTTTGTAATTATTTTTTTCGTTTTCAATTCAATGTGGTAATAAAATGTGGCTCAAATAATCAGAAACTTATATTTTTGCAAAAAAACAAAAAATTTGTAGGGTAATGTGCATCATTCTCGAAGTTATACCTGAAATCCTTCAATTTTTCTGGTGGTTTTATATTTTTTTTCGGTACAGTTAGGAACAAAGCGTGGAATTATTTATTCAATCATTAATTTAATTCATTTTAATTTCTGCTGTGCAAAAGAATTCATGAGACTATTTTTTAAAAAAAACATTGGTCATTTTGAAGAAAGAAACCAAAATAAAATTTGGGTAGACCGTTTTTTAAAAGTAACACAATTTTTTTAAAGATCTGATTTTGAAATTTGACATTTTAATATAATTTTGAATTTGCAGTATTTTTTGCCAAATAAAATAATAAGGGGTTAACTTTTTTTATTTGGGAAGGTATACTATTCGGCACTCTACAGCAATCGATGGCAATGTTGAGATTAAATCCAAATAGTATTCTCATGATATATTATTTGGCACATTTTACCAGATAGAATACCAGTGGTCCACTATTATCGAATGTATTCTATTCAGCCCCCTACGGTACCTATATGTATATATATATAATATATGAATCAATTTAATATACTTATCGTAATATAATTTTTAATATCATAGTTTTTTTACAAATACGGAATAATAAATTTACTTAATATGTTTTTTTTTCACTCAGGTGTAGCCGGATATTTGGAAAAAGCTCATTTCGAATTTTCAAAAAGAGGAAAAATTCATTTAGCTCATCGTGGATACAAATTCATAAAAGACAAAGTTTTTGCTAAAACAACAAATTGGCGATGTTCATTTGTTATAAATGGTCGATACAAGTGTAAGGCACGCGCTATAACTAAAGTAATTAATCAATGTGAAATGGTTCGAATTACTAATGGTAATCATACGCATCATTGTCTTGAAACAATAGTAGATGAAAGCGAACAACAGCGGCAATATTATGAATAAACAATATAGATTTTGAAATAAATATTAAATTAAAAAAAAAATTATTGTTTGAATTTTTGATTTAATAAAAGTAAGGTAATTTATTTTGTATTTTGTATTTCGATAAATATCTGTCTTAAAATAGATTTTGTTCATACATACATAGTTTCTTGATATACAGGTTGTTTTCCAAAAAGTATGTCATAGTAGATTAGTACAAAAAAAAATGTTCTGGCTATTTTCTAGGATATTTAGTAATCTCTAAAATAAGCTTATTTTCATAAAAATCGATCGATTAGGTAGTTCAAACTTTTATAGGTAATAAGCTAATAAGCTATTTGTGCTGCCGAAACATTTTAAACAGCTCTAGTTCGGTCATAAAGCTTTATCTCGAAAATAACCTGAACAATAGCCATTTCCTTTCTCGTACCAGTTCCGAAACAAATACATTATCTAAATGTTACGATTTCCAACTAATACGGGTTTCAGCTGAATTATAGCTTTAGCCCATTCAAATTTACTCATATATAGAGTAAGTCTGTATATATGATTCTCACAAAAATACTAGTGCATCATATCAAGAACATGACACTCGACTACATAATATAATAAGTATTAGAGATGACGTTCATATATTAAACTCATCATTATACATACTTAAAAATCCTGTATACACAGATTTATCTGTGTACTGTGATAATGATCGAAATGTCGATTAAAAACAAAGATTTACACCCACTCTGTACGATCGAAAAAATACCTAAAAATAATTAGCCAGAACGTCTTCTTCCTGTATTTATATAGCACACTTTTCGGAAACCACACCGTTCACATAAACATAGAGCACAGGTACTCATGCGGCTGTATTATAATCGGCGTAGCCAATTATTCCTTCTGCATACATAGCTGAGTAATAGTTGGAATTCTGTTCTGTTGTCTCTACAACAATTTCAAACATAAAATTAAATAAAATTAGCGTTATAAAAATTATCCTTATCATATCATTATTTAAATCTGAACTTGCATATTTTAAAGAGTGGAGTATTCTTCTATTGCGGCTTTGAAAGAAATTGTTTCATTGTAAGTGACATATTATTTTAATATCAAGATAACATATTAATCAAAATTTTTATAATTATTGAATTAATTTCACATATTTTCTATCACAACAGAGTTTCATAGAAACGTCCGTCAGTTTGTTTTGACTCTTCCTTAGGTAGCATAATTATTTGTGATAAGACTTTTCATTTATAGTGAGTTAAATTAGAAAGAAATTATAGATATTGTCTTTTATTTTGCTGTTTTTATATAAATAGAAGTGAATTATTAATTCCACTATGGTGAGAGTTGATTTTTATTTTTAAAATTGAATAATTTTTTAACAATCATAAATTACTACTTTCTCATCTTGGAAGAAAATTTTGTAGGTTATTTCCCAATAATTGTTAAGAGTTTAGCTAGAAATAAAATTAACACATGAAATATTATAATAATTATTAGTAATACTTTTAATTTAATAGGTTTTCAGATTGTAGCTCAATTTGGAAAGTCACAGCGTGGAGCACCTATGCTTATTCATATGGGACACGCATATGTAAAAGATAGACAACTCCTTGAATCAATTAATTGGCGTTGTTCTCTGTTTAAAAAGCAAAAATGTCGGGCACGAGCTGTAACTAAATTCATAAATGGATTAGCAATGGTAAAATTTACGAATTATTTTCATACACATGAGGAGCAAACTATGAAGGATTTTTTTATATAAAAACTGTAAATCATATATGTAAATGGTGTAATTGTTTGTACATTTTGTAAAATTACCTATATTACATATTAGTTTAAATTTGTTTGTAAATAATTGTGTCAATTTATTAGAATATTATGTAGGTAGGTTTTAGTTTTATGATTAAAGATTATCTACTGAATATATTTCAAACACGATTTATTATTTTGAATTTGAATTTAAAATTTTATCATCAATGACATTTTAAAAATGAAAGGAACGCTACAAAGAATTTGATTATCTCCATAAATTTATTTTAATTTTTTTTTTTCGAAAAGCCCCCAAATTCGTAATTTAGGTTAATATAGAATAAATTTTGTCATGTGATTGATTTGCATTTTGTTATAATTAATCATTCGGGATATTTAGAGTTTTAATAATATTAACTGCAACATTCTTATTCTATCTCCTATTAATTACATAATCAATTAAATTTATTACTTTAGGCTAAAATTGTATAATTCTAAAATAAATCTTTTTATTATAATCTTTCAGATACCAAGTCACCTGCAGATGAATATGAAGGTGTCATTTATGTTTCGTCTAAGCGTGGAACACGTCTTGTATTTTATGATGGAAATACCTATACACCAAATGAAAAACCTTATCCAGGACAATTTTCTAGAAATTGGAAATGTTCAATGTACTATAAACGAAAATGTCGAGCAAGAATATTAACTAGAATTATCAATGATGTCGAAGTGGTTCGTATTGCTATAACCGAACATACACATTCAAAAATGTATCCAAACTATCATGTAGAGACTAAGAAATTTTGTAAAATCAAGCAGGAAAAATAAAATATTTAAAAACTATTGTTTTCTAATAACAGGACATTAGAAGTGGTGAGAAAATATGTCGGAAAAAAGTCTGATTCTAAATTAAGTTTAAAAGAAAAGAAATATGTAAATTCATTGCTTAATCATAGCAA
Source organism: Platyura marginata (assembly GCA_026745375.1). NCBI lineage: Eukaryota > Metazoa > Arthropoda > Insecta > Diptera > Keroplatidae > Platyura > Platyura marginata. The sequence goes on along the minus strand of JANSTT010018112.1, from coordinate 268 downwards.
ATGGCATCGCCAAAAATTTCAAGTACCTTTAAAAAAGTATTCGTTATCTAGATATGTATGCTTATTGCTCATTGCTAACATTATTTAACACAATTATTGTTTTAATTATTGATAAACATCCGAAAGCAAATCTCTGTAATTAGGAATAGATGGGGAAAAAATGTTTAACAAACAGCTATGCATATATCAGTGGCGGCTCGTGAGAATTATTGATCCCATCATCAAGGGACTATTTTTAAAAAAAACTTACATCATTTTGATGGAAGAA
>JANSTT010018111.1:0-14727 GCA_026745375.1 Platyura marginata | reverse complement strand
TTTGAAAATAAGCAAAAGTAAATAATTTCTGTCTTTTAATATAAAAATTCAAAAGTTTTCAATGATAATTATCAGAAAAGAAAAAAATACATACTTTTATTTCTAAAAATATTCCCTCTAATACCTAAAGTTTGAATATAGGAAAATGATATACGCCACATTTCAAATTAAAAAAAAAAATTTGAAAATGCACCCTACCCTAGTGGAAATATATGTGAAATTCTATACAAATCACTTAAAATTTTCACAAATTGATTGAAAACGGTAAGATTATAAATTTCAAAATTGAATTCATAGAATTCAGGAAAAAAAATATTTTGTTCAGATTTTCTCATTTTTCCCTTAGATTTTCAATAACAATTATTTTTTTTTTCTAGGTCTTTAATCAATTGAATTCATAAAAAAGTCATAGATAATAAATAAGTACGCATAACCAATTATTTCTTGTGTTGTTTGTAATTATAATAGGATTAAATATTAATAATTGGTTAATGGTTCCTTTGACATAGTCTCAAATCAATAAAATGCAAAAATTTGTTTTGTACTCTAACCAATCTTCACAAAAAAAAAGATGAAAGGCCCATCCTAAATAGAAACCGAACACGATGTTTCCTCCCTACATTTTATCGACTTATTTTTACCTCAAAATAAAATAAATTCATTTTACAACGAATATGATTGAAACGTTCTTAGTCAACATTAAAAATCGATCGCTACATTAACAAATTGGATTTGTTTAGTTAATTTTATTTCTTCCCACTTTACTTTGACATCTATTTGCCAAAATTGAAGTAATGGAAATAACTTTGTTGGCTCTTAAGTTTTCTTTGGAGTTATAATTATTATTGAAACTTTATCAAAACAAAAAGATAATTTAATATCGAAAGAAACACTTCTCATAAAACTCTTATATATGGAAATTATTTTAATATTCCTTTTTTGCAAATATTTTATTCTATTCATTCAATGAAAATGGATACATTTAGTAAATTTGAAACTCAAAACGTTAGTAATAATAGCACCGAGTGTAGTAGTATAGGTAATGTAGTATGCGTAATACCACAAAATTTATTGTTATTAAACATGAGAGCTTTATGCCTCATATATATGAGAAGGAGGATACCATGTTCTGCCATAAAATCGTTTATATTATTGTTTTGAGTGCTGAGTTTTTATGACCATATGGGAAGTGTGTATAGCAACATTTGGAATATTGCATTTTTCCTTCTGGAGGCTATTTTATAGAAGAAAAAAATCTTCACTCGATGGGTAGATCTTTGTTGTATATATATACATATGTATGTATGTACATATATATGTATAAATTATACAATACGTACATACATACATAAACATGTTGAACACTTTACATCTTATTGAATCATGTGGCGCTTCTCGCAACAGATTTCAGAATAATTCCTTGATGTTTATTATTTGATCTAAAAATAGAACAGCTACTGAAGGCAATATCCAATAATTTCTGCGCATGCTAAAATTTGACAAATCGATTGATTTAAGTTAACAAAATTCAATCCACTATTCAACCAATGTACGTACCGTTATAATATGATTAAAACTCCGCTAAATTAAATTTTCTCAAAAATATGAAAAACTTTTTTTGTTTTTTTTTTGCTAATTTCAAGTTCCATTTTCTTGTTAAAAGAATATATTTCGAATAAAAACCACACTCAATTCCAACTCAAACAACAATCAACTCATATAGGTAGCAGATTTTTATTTTAATAATATTTATTCAAGCCACATCATTTACATATTGTTCTCTTCAAAAAACAATCTGTCGTCTTATATGGGACATATAAAAAATACCTACATAAGTATATGTAGCAGTGGTGCATAACCTAAAGGAAAATGTTAAGCTTTTTAAAGAAATCTGTGCTTTATATTGACATCTAAATTTTGGGGTCGTTGTTGAAACAACAAAAGAAAAAAAAATGTTTATCACCACTGACATATACGATCTAGCTGGAAAACGTACACACATTATACCTTCTAAACATGCATATTTTAAATCATAAGTGGATTTATGTTCTTTCATATCACATAATATAATTTCCATAAACATTGTTCGTCGGTTCTTATTGTAATGCTTTTGATTTAAGTAAACATGCTCTCGTATGAGTTTTATCAAGTTAGTTCATTTTTTTTCTTCCTTATTTCATTGCTGAAGGTATAGGTTAGATGGAAAGAAAGTCTTTTTCTTCTTTTAAAAATTGGTTAATATGAAAAAAGGTCTTTTTCCGACCGTTCTGCATTAAAAGGAATTTACTTGTATGTTGTTCGTCTTTATATATTCAAGAAAATGTTTTATTATCCCAAGTGAAATGTCATTTTTGATTCTTTTTTTTCTTTGTTCAACTTGCTCCTTGTTATATATTTGAGATATATATGTAAGTATATATGTATATAAAAAAAACATGTATAGGTACTTTAAGTTTAGAAATTCGGTTTTTCTTTTTCAAATGTATGAAGTTTCTTTTTCTTTCTTTGTTCTTTCAAACTTTTATTCTCTTTCCATACGAAATAACATATTTCTTAAAAGAGTTAATAAAAAGGATCTAATCAATAAAATTCCAATTCTGTACAAGTTCGCATATTTTCTATAGAATTTTAAACGTTTTTACGCATCCATCCACTCCATATGATGGTAAAAAATAAATAATAATAAAAAAAAAAATCTTTCGAGTTTTTCCCGCATATAAAATCTTCAAATAAACGAAATAAAGAAAATGGAAAAGTATATCTGATAAATTAAAAATATTTACAGATTCAAACCCAATTTGATTTAAGCATTAATAATTCAATACTAACACTCATACAGTATATGTACATACATATATATGTACAGTATATACGAGTATATAATATATGTTTGTAACAAGTAAAATTCAGTATAAAAGTTAAGTGCGAGGGTGTTACGTATGTTCGTCTCTTAAGGTGGGAAAAGTCAATTTAATATTCATTGTTTTTCATTCAGCTAAAAATTTAGAAGGGTAAAAGATCCTTGGGCGGGTAGATTTAAAAAACATTATGCCGAAGTTTTGGTTTCGTAAAGGTTTTTTATATTATCAATTGATTTAATTCATTTAAAGCAATGTTTCTCAATTTGGTAGTAAGTACCTACATATTTATTTATATAGAAAATGGAATACGAGCTGATCAGCAAAATGATATTCGTTTATGTAAGATATACAATACATGTATGCATGTACTGTACGTATATGATCTTAAATCGAAATCGATTTTAATTCATAATGAAATTGCATAAATGTCAAGTACCTACTGTAAAATGTGCATGTAAATGTACCTACAGGTAACCCTCGTATAATGCGGCGGAGGTTAGGTTCCACAGCAAGGTTAGGTTATACGAGACAAAGAATCCATAGAAAAAGTAGGGTTACGTTCCAAATCTAATAAGAACGCCCTTTTTTTTAATTATAAAAAAAAAAACTTTTTTTCAAAAAATCAACTGTCAAATTTCAGTTGAATTTGTATGGTTTTCAATTATCTTTTAGATGACTTTGAATGGTTTTCGATTAATTCGACTAATTCTCAACACAGCCCATGAAAACATACCTAATACTGGTTATAGATAAAATAAATTGATTGATTTTATCTATTTTTATTTTAGAATTAAATTTTAAGTGAAAAAATCAATATTTGGAAATATCAATACCGCGTTATACGAAACTTCCACCGCGTTGTACCTACAAGGGACCTCCGCAATTACAAAACCAAGTTGTAGCAAAAACGCGTTATACAAGTACCGCGTTATACGAGAGTTGCTTGTATATGTTTTGATTTTTTTGTTAGCAGAGGTGTAGTAGACACATTAATATGGAGGAAACTTTTCGTTTTAATCAAAACTATTCAATGCTATTTAAATCATGATCCCCCAAATTAAGCCTTTTGAAATAGTTTATATAAATATCTACCTAATACACTCTTGTTTGTACGTACCTTCTCATGTAGGCTGAAGGCATAATATTCATAAGATTTGAGGATATATATATATATATGTAAGTATATAGGGTAGCTTATAGTTAATGACTGGTTTAAGTCTCTCAAACTATTTGAAAGCTGTTAATATGAAATTATTAGCACAATGTTTCTGAATAATTTTTAACCCTAATCTATTTAATTATAGCTTCAAACTATTTTTGCCAAAATACTATAATCGTATAACCCTTTTCATTTTAATACCTATAAGGAATTTATGCTACTAGGTATATAATGAACGAAAAACTTAAATGGAATTGACAAAATGTCGCCTACAACACAGGGCAAAAAGATATGATCTCATTAAACATAGAAAATTGATATAAATATTGCTTACTTCAATCGATCATTTGTTTTGTAAAAAAAAGTCAATTCAAGAAGTCTCAAATTATATTGAAACGAATTTTTTCTATTTCTTTCCTACTTTAAACTAGAAAATAGATTGTCGTTACATAAACGAAAAAAGCAAAGTGCTAATTCTTGTTGTGAATAAGTATGTTGACGAAGTTTTTGTCGAATAAGTTCGTTGAAGCAGTAGATTACCAATAATCTAAGTCGTATGCTTAACACTTGTATCTTTTTCAGACAACAAACAGTATATTTCACAAAAAAATTTAAAAAAAGAAGTAAATCGATTTGGAAAATTAACAAAAAAAAGCAAGTTAACAATCAGGGGGCGATTCATTTCATTTTTGAAGCAATTTGACGAAGCAATTCCGACTTTGTTTTGAGGTATTTATAGAAATTAACGCACGGTTATTTCAGGTTACATTTGACGGTTAGAATCGCCCTCAATGTTTTTACATCTAATCGAATTTTGTCTGACTAGACAATAATCAAAAGGGTCTTTTCCTTCTATATATGACATGTTGCCATAAACAATTCGCTGTTCGCCATTTGCATGTATTTATATTCGGCTACGTGTTGCCATTGTTCTCTCTCACGTTTTGCATTGCAATTGATGGATTTGAATTTCTAAACGTTTAAAAAATTAAAATTTTGGTATTCTTTTTTTCTTAATATAAATGCAGTATTTTGTATAGCGAAAAACAGTATATGTAAGTTGTTCAACACTCCATACAAATACAGTAGAATTAAAAGATTGATAAATTGCTAAATGTAATATGATACTCCTTAAATTATGCCAAGATGCGAAGAAAATTAACACAATATGCGCACATTTTGTTGGTTCTTTGTTCATCACCCTTTATGTAAATATTTCAAGTACCTAATTTAATACATATACATATGTATGTAAATGCCATTGTGTGTGAAAATTAAACGAATTTCCATTAACTTACCCAGAAAAATAAGGAAGCCTTTTCCGTTCCGCTATCCAATTGTTGACTCCAAATACACTTTTCGACTTATTCAAAATTGTGTCTTTAATGTGATCAAAATACACAACTTACTGACAAGCACATTCACTGTTTACATATAATAAATAAAATCCATTTTCAAACACAACATATTTGGATAATATGGAATCCATAGAAAAACTAATTTCGTATATTGAATCCAAACCAATAATTTAATTTTGTCTTGATTTCCTTTTGTTATGTATCAATTTCTGAAATTGTGTTTACATAGTATACCGGATGGATCGCCTCGTTCGAAGTTCGAAAGGAAGTGGCTTGTTTGAAAAACGACTACTTGTGGGATATACACAAATTAATCTAATGCCATTAAATTTGATAAATAATTGAATTCGCATATAATGAACGAATAGAGGAAAAAATTGGAAATACGCATTTTCATTAGATGAGGAATAAAAAAAAATACAAAAAAAAAAAAGAAGAAAAATCTTTTCCAAACACACATTAATCTTGTTTGCAATGAAAATATTTACACTCCAGCCAATACTCCATTGAGCTCACTTTGTATATTCATTATCATGTCAATACATATTTATGTACATGAATTCACAAGAGGGTTTTATGATGAAAAAAACTGAAAATCTGTTGCTCAAATTAATTAATAGGAAAATGGAGGAAGCTTATTGAAAACATAAAAATGCTTTTTTCCCATATTTTATGTTCATATTTCAGCACGTTACTTGGCTGTTATGATTTTTAATTAAATTATTTACCAAATAGAAAATCAATTTTAGGGCAGGCCAAAAAAAGAATGATCAGAATTTTCATGGAAAAATTTTTCCGAATATGTAATTTCCCTTTAAAATAAATTTTAGTCATTTTATGTTTTAATCCAATCGAGAAATAAAAAGAATTTTGTCATAAATCAGTTAAAAAACCCCATAAAAATGACAATTGGACTCTTATAATGCACTTAAAAAGAGTTTCACTCTTAAAAGATACTTTTAAGAACATTTAATTATCTAACGCTTAATGTCCTATTGACGTCTTTCTGTTTAGGATTTAAATAATATTTGGACTATAAAAGGGTACCCTAATAAAAGCCTTATACGAGGTAAATAGGTTTGGATTCAAATATAAACTACGTAGATGCCCTACAAGTAACCTATTTGTATGAATGATCAAATGCCGCCATGTTAAAATATTAAATTTAGAAGTGAATGCTGGACAAAAACCATTATTTAAATGAAACCTAATTATTCACTCTTAAGAACACTTTTCACAAAGGTCCTTCTACATAAAAAAAAAAAAAACTAAAATACTTTTCTAACATAAATAAACCGAGAAAACTTTCATAAGTCGGTGGGATTAATCCAATAGGAATTCCTTAGGATCACAAATTAACTTAAATAATTAATAAAGTTTTTTGGGGTAGGGTAATGGAACAATTTACATAAACCACAGGGATTTACTAAACGGCGACAGTATGTATGGTAATTAGTTAAACATATTATTTGTCTTGAAGTTTGTTTACTTAGTTCCATTTAAGCTGGGTGGCCTAAGCTATTGTAATGTTCTTGTCATGTAGAGATTTATATTTTTCCTCAAATCGTTATTCTTGTAGAAAATTATGTTTCTGTGTTAAATTTTGTTATTTTTTTATTTTTTTTATTCAAATTTAATTCTTGGAAAATGCCATGGAATATGGTTTGGAGGCTATGGGTTTGACGGTTTTTTGATCATTTTCTCCAAATTTCGTTAGATAATTGAAAAATTCTTTTAAGACAATAAACCTAAAATGTTATTATAGAAAATATTTATATTGCATATAGTACATATATAGATATAATACTCGTACATAATTCAAAAGGCTGTAATTACTTCAAAGTGTTTCTAGGAAATTATGCAAAATTTACTATAATTCATTGTATTTTCGTACAAACAGAATTCGAAGAAAACTCCTTTTATATTTTATATAACGCTATAGGTACAATTTGAATCAATATTACATAAGTCTGATGGAAATGATTTGTTTTTGTCATAAAATGTGTCGGTGATACTGTTTAGTTTATGTTCCTATGTTTTAAAGGACTGAATCAATTATATGAAAATTTTAATCTACTTTTAAAGGAACTTTTAAAAAAATGTCCAAATAAACGAATTTTTAATTTTTTTTTGTTTTTTTATTCTAAAAGGTATTGTAATGGTAAATAACGGCGATTTTGATTGCAATATCTCTGAAGAGGTTAAAGCTAACTGGATGTCCGTTATCTGTGTCCTTTATGTACACAATATTTGGTGAACAATTGAACAGAAAAAATAACTAAATGATATGTGTAATGTGCGTTATTCGGCATGACGAAATAAAAATTACTCTGCAATAATTTCACCTACAATATGTCATCATTTATTATACTTTCCCATTTTTATCTTAACTACCTGGTAGATTTGCTGAAAAGTCAACCTATCCACCTTTATATACCTTGAACTATTGCATGTCTAGATTATTTATATTAATGAGACATGAAATGAGACATGAAAAACAAAATTTAATTTGTTTGATCTGGCAACAATTCATGTAAGTAGTGAATTATAAAGCGAATAAGAATTAATAAAGAATTTATATTCTGGATTTATATTGATCAACATTTTTTTTTATTGTCCGATATACTCAGAAGGCCAGTAGCTATAAATTTAAAATTAGAATTAAATTTTTGACTATTTATAAATTTACTTATCCCTTCCACCACAGTTTTTATAAGAAGACTATCTTTTTGGCTATCACATCTGTACAAATGTTTTATGTACTTTTGATATTTTTTCAATATTCTTTATTAATTTGCGCCCGGTTTCAATACACCATTTGTACTTTACGAATAGAATAAATGATCAGTACCAATTTTCTGTTAAAAGACTAGCTAGCACACAGTCCCCATCTCGAAAAAAATCTACTCTATTTTTGTTTTTATTTACTTTAAGTAATATTACAACTCTTTACTCATCATTCGGTTGACTGCCACCTGTCCCTTTTGTCTAATTAAAAAAAAACAACAAAATAGTTTTGTCAGACAAAGAATGTGCACTATGTCGCATATCTTCTGACATTGAGCAAGCTACAAAATACAACACGCATAACAATAGTCTACTGCTGTCTTAATTGGTTTGTAAATACATTATGCATGCCTGGAGATTGGGCTACAGTGATACTAAGATGTGCAGGGCGTGTGGAGTGGAGGAAGAAAATGTCCTCCATCTTCTCTGCCAGCACTCTATAGAACAAGGGCAAGATACCTGGGGGCCTTCAGTTTTGAATATCTGGAGGACCTAAGGGAGCTGAACCTCCATAGCATACTGGAGTTCGTAAGAACAACAGGCTGGTTGAATCCATAAATGATTGTCTGATACCCCCCTCCCCACCCCTAAACCAAAACCCGCCGATCTTAAAGAGGGACACAATGGGCCATTAGTCGGCCTAAGTGTTGTTGCCAGTAGGCACCCTCCTTATAAAAAAAAATACATTATGTGTAATGAATTGTGATAACTAAGCTGAGTCAGAGTATTATTGCGAAACAAAAAAATATCCAAAGAAGAAGAGCAAGAGTTGTTAACCGTTGATGTAAAGGATAAATTATTGAAATTCTTACCAATTTAAGATTAGTAACGAGAACTATTATTACAATATTTATAGAAACATCATTTCAATTCCTTAACGGGTTAAAACCAATCGATCTCAATTCTAAAATAATAAGGTATCTACTCTTAATTGAAAAATGATTGTGTTTACAGACTCAAATGGTAGTTACTTTATCAGAATTACCCAAAAAACATGACGTTTTCGTCGGTAATGCCTTCAATACAGAAATTACCAACTTAAATGAAAAACAAGATACTGTAGAAGAAAGTTTTTTTTTTTGAATTATCGCTTTCGCCATAGTCTTATATATTAGTGTAATGCTGGCGTAATATAAACCCCCTATTCAATCAAAAGCAAATAGAATTGTGTGCCGATGTTGGATAACAAATTCCATAAAAAACATTCAATTGCGTAAGCAATTTCACATTTCGTGCCATTAAATCTACAGTCTATTTCACACGAACAGTTTTTGTACCTACTCACATATCATAGAAAATATCATTTCTTTGTTGTTGTAAGGAAACGGTTCAAGCAACAACAACAACAACAAAAAGTTTTTGCTTTATTAGATACCCATTATTATCCATACATACATATATCGCCAACCAATCCATCCAATAAACATAAGAAATGATTCACAATCATACCATTTCCTTATTCATAATTATTCCAGAACATTGATAAGAAATAATTTCGACATATTTCTCATTAGACAATAATTGGTTTTGTATTCTTCCTGCCTACACAACTAAGAACACAATGTTCTTAATTATGATATTTATTTTTGTCTATCTTAAGTCTTTACCAGCACCACCTTCATTTCAGTATTTCAGACGAATAAGTATATAGGTGTGTTATGTAGTCCTTCTCCAGCAAATAAATTTCTACTTTCGAAGGATCTGATAAATAATCGACTAATACTCTTGTTCTTGTCTGTAATTTGTTCTATGTTTTTAACATAAAGATTCGTCGATGATATCTTCTCCGCTAGCAACAAAGAACTTTTGATGAAATATTTTCGGAGAAAAGTTGACGATGGAAAAAGCAAACGGCAAAGAAATATATATATATATATGTAGTTAAGGGGTATAACTGGATTATTAATTACCTAGAAATGGAATATCAATCTGGCTTCATGCTGAACTTTTTGTTAAAAAACAAATTTACTTAATTCAGTTTACAATTCTGATTTCTTGTATAGATGAGGAAGGATTTTTATTTTTTTTAATTACATAATTAGGAAGTAAGTAGAAGTTTATTTAGCTTTTATGCTCTTCTTTTAATCATTAACAAATTATGATACCGCGATACAGTTCAGACTTCTCATGTATATTTGATAAAGGTAGTCATTAATTGGAAAAATGGCGAAGGAAATCAAACAAAAACTTTTTGAAATTAAATTTTGCGAAACTTAATTAAAAGCAAAATTATGCAAATATTTTACAGCACAGTTTTGTGATTGTATCTACTTTATTAATAGTCTAGAAGAGCAATTAACTATAACATAAATTCAAAATTTAATGAAATTCATACACTGAATAATTTTATACATAATTTTGATAATAACTGTCTAATTACTGTCTTTTGAAATACAAGAGAAAACCGCAATTTTGTGTCCCTTTATAAGGAAGCCAACATTAAAACAAGTCAAAGATGAAGTGGTGCACAATTTTTTAAGTATCCCAACTACATACATATGATAAGCATGACCTACATATAATATCAAATATATTTATACTGTAAAATTTACGGAGTAACATTTATAAGGTTTTAAAGAATTTAATGAAATCAAAATCGGCATTAAGTGTTATAGACTTTTTTTTTGATATATAAAACACTGTATTCACAGTAATCCTATATTTGTAACTGCATTGAAAAAAGAAACTTTCAACGAGAAAACCACGAATCAGTTAGAGTTCGGTTATAGTCGGTTTGAGTCTACATAGGGAAGATGCAGGGAGATCTTTCCTTAATTATTCCAAACATTTCAATATCTGCAGGCTTAGGGATTTTTGGTTAATAACTAATTTTTTTGATATCTTCACCTTGTCAGACAATTTTTTTTATTGTATTGATTCAGCATCTATTCCATATTTTAGAATTTCGTACCGTTACGTTAAGTCTTAGGTTTACGTTTAGGTTTGCGTTTAGGCGTACGTTTAGTTTTACGTTTAGGTTTTCGTTTAGGCGTACGTTTAGTTTTACGTTTAGTTTTACGTTTAGTTTTACGTTTAGTTTTACGTTTAGTTTTACGTTTAGTTTTACGTATAGTTTTACGTTTAATTTTACGTATAGTTTTACGTTTAGTTTTACGTCTAGTTTTACGTTTGGTTTTACGTTTAGTTTTACGTTTAGTTTTACGTTTAGTTTTACGTTTAGTTTTACGTTTAGTTTTATGTTCATTTTACGTTTAGTTTTACTTCTGTTTTATTTATTCGTGATGTACTCATCCATTTGTTTTACAATTTCTGCTACTATTTATTTCTGTTATGTAAATTTGACTTAATTTGCATTAATAAATATTTAAAGACGTACATAATAATTTAATAACAATATCGATTAATACTCTATAAGTCTTTAAACACTAACCGTTATTATTAATATTTAGAAATCAATATCAAAAAAGCCGCACTTAAACCATTTTCGATCATTTTATCCTCGTAATTGCTGTGGTAACCGCACATAAGTGTTATTCAATTTGATACAAATTTATTTATTTTATATATTTAGAAGTTAATAAATTAAAAAAAAAAACAAAAACCGAAGCCCATTAAATATGGTGCCCTCATATTTCCGCTATAAATTCAGTGTTATACGATAAAAAATGTATGTAATTGAATTTGTTGGAAAAATAAAATTTTATGTGTTTCCATGTTTTATAGGTTATTAAATTAGCAGAAAATAAATTTAACATTTTTTTTTTAAATTGACGGCATGAAATAGCTTAACACATATCAATGTTATCCAGTGACGATGGAATTGCAATAAGCTCACCAATAAAATACATAGACAAAGTCAAAATTAAAATAGTAATTTCTAACCATTGTTAGACCAATTAGGTGTCTGTTTAGCTAATTTGAGTAGATGTTAAGGTTAGACTTGAGATGGCTTATAAAAATTCCTAAAATCCTTAATCCTTGGATATCGATTTTTGTTTTTACAAATGTCACAGAAATTTTAGGGCGCACACATTTCTATTTAAAGTCATAGGACAAATATTCTCATAAATTCTTTAAAAAATTTTAATAGAAACTGTGTATACAGTAGAATCTCAAAAACTCGGAAACCTCGAAAAGTCGAACACAATTTTACTTATATTCATTTATTATTGCTTTTTTTTATAATATTTATAAGTTACATGTATGTACCAAAAAAACACAGACTAAGATAAAATAATTTAAAAAATTGTGTTCGAGTTTTTGATCATTCAATTTTTCGATATTCTACTGTGTATACATACAAATTAAAAATACATACATACATAAGTACATTGGTGAAACAAACTTATACAACGATTTGTTCAAGTTTTCATGTGGCATAATTACGAACAATTAAAACCCATGACAGATTTGACAGTATAATGATCTACTTCTTGAGCATTCATCGAGATCCAAAAAGTTTTACACAAAAAATATGAAACATTCTTTTAAATAGAATATCAAAAAGAATATCGAAAACGTCTCGAAAATTAAGCTTCCTGAAAATGTTTTCAAGTAAATCCTATTATGTACCTCCTAAGCCCGATTTTATTTTCCACAAACTTTTCTGTACAAACTTTTAATGCAAAGGGAAAATTCAATCGAATATGATTCATGTCAAATGTCAATTATTCATTGTGCCGATAGTTTCAATTAAGTCAAATTACCGAAATGATAATTAATCTTGTTTAGTTAGTGGTTTTGTGAATGAAAAGTCGGGAAAAATGTTAAAAGCGTAAAATATACGTAGAGGTAATCTGTATAAGATTCCTTATAACTTTGAGTACCTAACTGAGATAGCCAAAATGTAAATTTATAGTTGAATGTTCTTAAAATACAAGATAAAAATTAAATTGTTATTAATTGTTTCAGGATCCCTACTAAGATATCCTAATTTTATACTGAATTCTAGAAGATACTTCAAAATCAGTCTGACAAAGTAACATGATCCTGTATTTTGTGGTAAAAATTCTCCAGTCATATATTTTAGTACAGATACATTAATTTACTATGAGCATTTCCTAATTTAATTAAAAAATACGTAAATTTCATTCAAACAATAAGAAAAAAAGTCCATATATGTTTTCTGAAATATGTTGTAATTATGCAAGCCACCTGGTACAATTGCAAAATAAAATTACAACAATAACAAACTGGAGCATTGCCGGAATAAGTCCGTAACAGTACATTTTAATTAAATTTTTGTTGTTTTTTTGTTTTTTTTTTTTTGTTTTTCCATTGCAAAACAAAATTTTCTAATTTACAATTTACATCATCAAAATAGCGTATACACAAACTGAGCTGCACAAACATTCTACAAGTTGTAAAAACCGAGCAATAAAACAAATCATTTTCATAAAAGTATTCATATCACATATCAAACAAAGGCAAATTGCCTCACATAACTATACTTTATGGCTGAATACAAAAAAAAAAAAAAAACAGGTCATTTAAATATAGGCGCCCCACACACTCATATCCTTTTTCTTACAAATGATATTTCCAAGCCACTTCTCGGATATTATATACGCGAACGAAGATATGTATATAATAAAGGGAAGCAACAAAAAAAAAAACTTCAATCGAATCCCATCGAGAAAAACGTCGTACGTTAAACAAAACAATCCAAATCCGATATAGAAAATTTATTCAACAATTTTACTGACTGTAGTAAAAAAAAGAAAACAACAACAACAACAAAATTTCACACACAAAAACAAGAATATTCTTTTTTTATTGTTTGTCGCATAAATATCGAACACACATTTTCCAACCGTAATTTTCCGTGTACCAACAAGCACTAAAAGCGCACAAAAGAGATGCGAAAAATCGTAACGAAAAATTAACTTTGCATCCAAAGAGTCGTCTGTAGAAAACTGAGAGGAGAAATTCGCGTCACACAATATACATACATAGAAACACAGCATCCGCAAGCATCATCCTTTTTGGGTGAAATGTATATGTAAATGTATATGTAAACGTGTATTTATGTATGTATGGGTGGGTGTGTGTGAAATTGTATATTAGTTATATGTAGAAGTATGGGGTTGTTGCAGGATTGAGCGAAAAAAAAAATTGTCATTTCCCCAATCGAATTTTCACAATATAATGTGAATTGAGTATGGAGCATGCGCTGTTTCACTGTGCGGTTTTCTGTTGATTTTTGGCATTTTCGAATTTTTAGTCATTTTTCATATGTTCAAATAACTTTCTTTTGTACATTGCATAATGTACAATTGTATATATAAATATATATATTTATTTATATACATATGTACATCAGATACCTATAGATGAAAATATTTCATCAGACAAAATGTCTATTTTGTATATATTTTGTACCATATTGTGTGTATTGTATTTGACAGGATGAGATGTGCGACTTTTACTGGTGCTTTTCCATCATTATTACAAGAACAACTTTGTTTGGAATTTTAGTTTAAAATTCATTGAAATATTTAATTGAGTTTGATGTGTTGTATAATTAATTAAATTTATAATAAACAATGGCATGTGTACAAGATTAAATGTTTTATGGGAAAATTTGGAAAATCTATATATA
>JANSTT010018110.1:0-14730 GCA_026745375.1 Platyura marginata | reverse complement strand
TGATACCAATTTGAGTACCAACTTTTGGTCTAATACCAGTACTAGCGCTAGTACTCGGTGAAGAAATTGGCCGTTACATATCAATTTTCACGAAAATTTTAAGGAAAATCGGTTTTCCTTAAATGAAGAATTATAGGAAAACGCCATTTGATCGGCTATCCCCCAAAACCCCTACATACCAATTTTAACGGAGAAAGAATCATTAGAGATAACAATCTTTAGAGAAAAAATCTTTAGAGATAACAATCTTTAGAGAAAAAAATCTTTAGAGAAAAAAATCTTTGGAGAAAAAAAATCTTTAGAGAAAAAAATCTTTAGAAAAAAAAATCTTTAGAGAAATAAATATCTAAAGAAAAAAATCTAACGACATGGAAATATATGCAATCACATAACAAAAAAGTAAGCAATTATGGTATGGTCGGATTTTGGTTTATGGAGTGTCGTGGAGTCAACGCTTGAGACACTGAAAGATCATATTAAGTATAATTCTTATTTTTTAATGAATAATATAAATTTTTTACTGCACGCGGAACCTCTGCATTTTTGGTGGAACCCCAGGGTTCTGCGGAACACACTTTGAAAATCGTTTCTGTAGTGTAAACCATGCTTTAAAATGTTTAACATTTCACATTCAAACAATAATGGGTTAATGGGTGGGTCACGAAATTAATATGAGTTGAAAACTGGGTCGCATGAAAAAAAAGAGGATGGAAATCGCTGCTCTATCTAATCTTATAGAAAGGATTAGACATAAAATATATAAGTCAAGCTTCGCTACTGTTTGGGAATATATAATTTCTGGACAACTTTTAACTTTCGTTTATTTCTATGTAATTTAAGTTCATTAAAAGTTAGGCACCAATTTGGGAGAAAATGTTGCTGTTATCACCACAGTGTCGCTACAATCTCGTTCCAAAAATCCAAAACTACCCAACTAACAATATACGTAAGTGATAAATCATTTAGCGATTATTACATTTGGAGTACCAGAGGGTTGTAAAACATACCTGAGGGTTGTAAAATATTTCACACTAAATTTACGTGACTCTAGCGACCAATGAATTATCTATAAGGATAAAACCAAAACTTTTAAATCTTTCTATACCTAATTTCTTCTCAGATGCGTAGCACTTTTGTCAAACATTTTTTTTTTCTTTCTCGATTATTATTAATATACTTTCTCATTTCCATTTCTCATTTATCTATTATCCATTATATCATTCCATTTCCACTTATATTTTATGATGATTTATTATGTAATAATCTTTGGCAACAAAGTGGCAGATAAATTTTGTTGCCAAAGAAAAGCATTTAATATTCAGTTTTAATATGCTGATGGAAACTGAGCTCTATCTTTATACGTATACGATGTACGTACGACATGCTGATGGGAAATTGTATAATCAAGCTTTCCTAATCGTCTCACTCTTTGCTTATATAAGGAACAATATTCTTCTGTATAGAGACAACCTAATCTGAAGCTCTTTATTACCTGTCTAATGGAAGGGGTGGATGAAGGGAAGGGTATAGTAAGTAATATATGGAAAACTTCGTCTATAAACCTCTATCCTATTCATATAACAAACAGGCAAACACTATATAAATGGAGGGGCCTATAGACGTAATTTCTGTTACGAACATTATAATGTATGGTGTGTTAGTTATAGAACGGGGAGGGGCAGAGGGAAGGCGGTTGGAAGGGGGGGGGGAGGCTTTACTAAGCGCCTTTTGTCATGTAAAGAGTTTATCAACATTTTCGTTCGTATTTAGTACACATACACAATACACATATACCTGGAATATTGTGCTAGATAGATAGACTCGTGCCCAGATACCTGTGCTTTTGGTAGATTGGTAATTGAATTTAATGATTATGATTTTGGGATTAATATATTTGTGTTCACTTTTATGGGTCATATTAGTGGACTTTATTGGTTAAATTACCTTTTCTAAGTATATATCGAGATCGTATAATACATTAGAAAGGGCCCTAACACGTATACAAAACAAAATTAACAATATAAGTATACATACAATATAAGGTTTCTCTATTATTGTCTATACATCCCTATTGTATATAATGTAGGTATGTACCTGGCATAGAGAATAAATCTGTTGAAACTTAATAATATCCATTAAGGTAATATGGTCGTCAAAGGAATATATTGAAACAATTGGCTTTAGGAAAATTTCCATTAAATTGAATATTGTCATCTAGATGTCGTGTGTCTATATCTATAAAGTGATCAAAATGACAACAAATTGAAGATATAGAATTTCACTTAATTGTTCAAATATGAATCGTTTTGTCTGTCTCAAATGCAGTGGAAAACTGTATTCACTGTTTATTGGATTTATACCACCTATAGTTCCACTTAAATTAATATTATCTATCTATTTGCAAATGCTAAAGTTGAAGCAAAATACAAAATAAGATTGTGTAATAATTTCTGAGAGTATGAGTTAGTAAATTCAATTTCACTGATTACGTTCCATTCAATAAAAACTATAGTGATAGTTTTAAAAAGGTATCTGTGCTTAGAACAAAATGATCGCCTAGTATTGTAGAAACATAAAAGTGGTCCGAGTGGTTGCTCACACCAGGGAAGAATCTGACATCTGGCTGAACGATGTTTATACCAGACTCAGTTATCGAGTCATCAACGCAATATAAACAATTATTACAGCAACAATTTCTAGATGGGATTATGTTGTAGACATTTTAATAGTTTTTTTTCTAAATTTGTAGGGTTTTCTATTAAGGTAGTGATACATAGGAAGTGATACATCGATATGTAAGTTTTACTGCTTTGACTAAAATAAAAAAATTTTAAAAATCTTTAATTAAATTAAATTTAATTTCGAAAATTACTTTTGCATTTAGATTAGATATATTTATATGATAATGATAATTAATTATATATGTAATTGTTAGAATTATATAAAAAATCTTTTAGGTAATTATATTATTCTTACCATCATTATACCAACTCTTACATTATTTAACCTTCTTAAAAATGGTTCCATAATTAATTAATGAAAAAAAAAAAAAATTTATTTTAAAACCCTAATATAAGTAAAAATTGCCAAGAACAAAAAAAAAAAAAGAAGATAGAATTGATTTTCAATTACTCCATTCCCCAGTGTATATTCAAAATAAGTCCACGATTATTGTAAAGCTCTATGTTTTAATTATGTTATCCCAATTTACTGAGCAAGAATTAATTACTCCACAAAATTAATATGGCTCGTAAATATATCTTGATTTAGAGAAAAGCTTTGTATATAATTAAATCAGATTGTTGTGGTTATTATTTTGATAAAGTTCTCCTATGTATAGAACCCAAAGTCAAAATTTATACTTAAATGCCTATTATAGATGTGAAGCATTGTTACAAATGGTAATAGTTTTGATAACAATTACTAATACACATCGATATATGTGTTTGTGTAGTATAGGTTAATGCCTTGGGTTTATGATATGGAAACTAAACATTTTAATGTTAAATGAAATGGGGGGGTAGTTATTTATAATAAATTTTAATGTTAATTATACAAAATATGATTAAAATATATAATCTACTTTGAACAGTACGTGCGTTAAATAGTAATTAACTTCAACAGTAAAATACATCGTAGCAACACGGTTTAAGTAGATCAAAACCTTTGGAATATCACATAAACAACATTTAAAGGTATTATTTAAAATTACCCAACATTTGAAATTTTTATGTGTAGCTGGCATCCCTTGTAAGATTTTCTTCCAAAAAAAAAGTTACATATTTTAAGTTCCAAACACTCTGACTTGGTAAGCAATTACACCTTTAAAATGTTTTTCTATTTTTATTATTATTATTTTGACTTTTTACACATAACATCCCTTGTAAGAATATTTTTCTCAATAAATTCGCCTAGTTTTATCTTCCAACCAAAAAAAAAACATAATAATTTCTAATCCAATTTATATCTAATCCCATTAAATTTAACATAACCACCCATGACCCATTCATATTGTCCTGAATTAAACCAAAACTCCAATTTTTTGTCCAAATAAAGAACATATCACTTTTTTGTCGTATATTTATATATAATATAAGTCATCCCTATACTGCCTAACGCAGAGCCATACTTTTATATTAAATGAAAAAGATAAAAGACATCTGGAACGAAATAAATAAGTCAATTAGGATACAGATCATACCATCAAACTGATGGGTACTGAACCGGGTAAAGAGACTTAAAAGCTTACGAACAAATAATATTATAATCAAAATTGTATGAAGAAGGGTGACATTTGTATGTATATACACTTATACCAGCCTTTCACATACAATATTATACGAATATGGAACATTTATATTGACAAGCTTTAGAGAGAATACAAAATGAGTGCTTGTGTTCTTGATGTGCGTGCAAATTTGATAAAAGCTTTACCGAAAAAACAACGAACCGAAAAAGCAAAAAATAAAATATAAAATATATATATATATATATATATATATATTATATAAAAAAAATAAATAAGAAAGAAAAATCGCATCAACAGCTGGGATGCTATAGCGGAAATTATTTTAAATGTCTCACGTTGATTTATTCTCTTACCTTTATCGATATATTTTCGTTGTGCCATCATTATAGCTGGCTCGAAATGAATAATTCCATTTAATCGCTATGTTCTATTTGAATAATTTATTTACCAGCAGAGACATACTTTGAATAATTTAACAAAACATTTACTTAAGTTGGAAAAATGTTTTCTAATAATTTCCAAGGCAAACAAGGTAAAAATTCAACAATGCAACAACGCTCTTTATAATCATCATCATCATCATCTTCTGGACCAGAAACACTTCATCTTTTCCAATTATTTACAATTTCATCTACACTACATGATACTGGTTGTGCACGTGATTGTATCTTAGAGAAATTAGGGTGCAGCAAGTGACTGGATGGATACATGTGTAGGCATTTGTGTTATTTAAACCTAAATTCAACCTACATTCACTGCAGTGCTACCATCCTCTAATTGAAGGTATCTGATGTGTGTCCATAATTAACTTTTCCATTGACTTATTTCCACCTCCTTTTTCTATCCCTGACCATCGACAGTGTCAATTTAAATAAACTTTAGAATATATGAGTTCGCGGACACTTATGTGAAACAATCCATGGAACCTCTGGAATTTGTGTGAGAAAATTCAAGGATTTATCATGGACGTTCTTCACTCTTTCAATGATTGATATGCAGCGTCTAGTTTCGTGGTCTTTGTCAACATCATTTATCATTTGCTTCTATGGATTGGTTTACTCGGTAACGCGAAGAATCTTTTGACATTATATTTCAAAACTTTTTTGCAAAAATATATTTTTCGCTTCACACTATTGTACCATATTTATCTTTCCTTTTATACTTTTCATTATAAATATGGAAAACTGATGGGGGAAATGTATTTATAATGAAAATCATTGTGTATACACTCTTTATTTATGAATGAGTAATTGAAAAATTAAAATACGCGCAATATTTTCCATTTATTACGTAAGAGGAAAGCACACGGATCTATCCATAAAGTAGCGAACGGATTTACATTGAATCTTTACTTGATCGCC
This sequence comes from Platyura marginata, assembly GCA_026745375.1. Lineage (NCBI taxonomy): Eukaryota > Metazoa > Arthropoda > Insecta > Diptera > Keroplatidae > Platyura > Platyura marginata. The sequence goes on along the minus strand of JANSTT010018110.1, from coordinate 9,120 downwards.
ATCCATTACCGGCCAGATTGTGTTGGCTTTAATAAATTAATTGATTGATAAATTTGTGAATATTGGAATTAAATTATTATTACTTAGGTATATTCAGCGAACATAAAACATTAACGTTAAATCGTAAAATATTATGATGTTCGTCCCTGTATATTGTATTTCTCGAATGTATTTATTCATTTTAATCCACCCCATCCATGAGAAAAATTTTGTTTGGCAAAGAATTTTGTTTTTAAAAAGGATACAATATGCTATTGTCGCTGAAAGTTTATTAATTAAAAATATAAAATTTCACTTAATCTGTGCAGAGCTTTATTAATGGCACAAGCTTTTGAGTATATATGGACTTTCATTAATAAAAAAACTTTTCTAAATTAATAAAGATTATCGATTTCTTCCTTTTTTTTTTTTTTCTTATTACGGATATTTGTAGCCCCTCAGAAGTTTTTAAGACGATTTTTCTATACTACATTGGTTATAAGCTGGGGAGAAAAAAATTCGTATGATTGAACTTTCTTTAATTCCGCTCAAATGAAGCACCCAATTGGATTATTTTACTTCTTTTTCTTTCAACTGACAACATTATTAAAATATTTTTATTATTTTTGAAAATAGAGCAACGACCCAATTATCTGAGCAAAAAAAAAGTGTGAGAGAACATTTTTCAGTGTCTACAATATTTTTAAATTTAGATTATTACATCAAATTTACTTTGTTATTTTCAGAAATAAATTAATTACAGTGAATTATTTTTACAAGAAGAAATCACAATTCTACTTATTAAAAAAATCACCACCGTTATTGGCCATTATTACCTACGTTTATTTGATCTTTTAACATTTATTTGAAATTCAATAGAATTTATTAATGCAAAATCTAGCATTTCTACTTTTAATTAATATTTAAAATCGATTTTATTGAAATGTTGGTCTACCTACTAAATGTTGGTCCATACGTACGGACGATATCAATATTTAAAAGCCCTCGGGGAAGTTTACGGCAGGTATATAGGTTCTGAAAGTGTATTCGAACGTCAAAACAAAGTTTGATGAAAAAGTTTTTACCTAATAACTGAAGTGTTTATTTATTTAAAATATTATGTAATAATAAAATTTATAAACTTATATATTATTATGGCTGTCATGTAGATGGAAGTTATGATAGATAGAGAGATAAAAGGTGTGATAGTCCTCAAAATTTACCCACCCCTCTCATAACCGTTATCAATATAAACAGTGTTATTTATTATTATTAAAGATTACGAGAATATTTACAACTTTACTTTAACCTTAACCCCAGTTAAGTTTGTCAGACTAATTTGCTTCCCTTTCTAGGTTAACTTCTATAGTTCTAAGGTTAGCTTACTTAAGTGCAATATTTTGTACAAATTCACTTCAGACTAGGTGGCCCATTTTATTTAATAAAATCAAATTATGAAGTAAACTAACAGAAAAACCACAAAATACAATCAATCACTTATATTAAAATTGTCCTTAATGGCGTTGACTAACAGCGCGAATCCGATTAATCACAAAATCTGCCATTACAAATTTTCCAGGCATATCAATCTCTCTGTTTACTTCTTCTCTCCTCTCTCTCTCTCTCTCTATCTCTCTTGCTCTCTCTCCCTGTCGTTATTCTATCAATAAAGAAAAACATTATTTTCAGGAAAATGAACAATAAGATTAGTGAAAAACATAAAACAGCATGTAACCTAAAACCCCCATCAGTTATATAATCTGCATACATACAAAATTTTGTACATGTACAATGTACATATAACCATATTTATATCCCTTGTGTTACCTACCCCATTTACCCCTACTCTCCTACCATATATATACTTTCTCATTATTTACGTAAAATGTTGTAAAAGTTTTTGAGCACTTGGGCTTTTATGCTTCAATAGGCATGTGACTTTGCCTATAAACATTGTGTCAGTTTAATATAAAAGAATGTGCGACAAAGTAATTTCCACGAGCAGAGAAAAATTATTGTAAATAATTCCTGTTCAACAAAAAAAAAACAAGAAAAATTAAAGAATGTCAGTCATATTAAACTTGTAAATAACTTTCTACACATACACACACACCCATAGAAAACTGCTAAGATATATTATATATAGAAAGGTATACAAAAAGGGAAAAAAGATCTGTACCATTAATGGAATGAGATGAAAAAACACATCAAAGCACCCACCATCGTGTTGCGATAATGTTTTAAAGTACTGTGACGTCGACCTATAAAGATGAGCATAAAATAGGTAAAAGGATTATATTTTATATAATGATGAGCTTTCATACTGACTGTGTATTTTATGTGGTTAACGTGGAGGTTCTTGACATTAACACTGTCAGCTATGGGAAACCTTTTATGTAAAGAATATGTAGTCCAAACAAAAATTGTTTTTTTTTCTCATTTGCAAATTGTTATTACTCTCACTATTTTAATGGTATGCCCTTTGGACTCTATAATGCCAAAGCTAAATTAGAAAGGTTTATGATGGTCATAGACCCTATTAGATGATAATTCTGTAAAACATTTTCATCATTACCCAAGTAACAATTTGTAGTTAAAAATCGGTAATGCAACTGTTGTACAACTCTAATTAAAAATATCGAAAACTAAAAACAATAACGTTAATAAAACTTCCAACCAACTTTGCTACAACTTCGGTGTTAAATTGCTGCTGTATAGCGGTATAGATATATATATTTAAAAAAAGGTCATGATTCACTCAGCAGATTTTAAAACATTAAAGAATCCAAAGGGCAAAATGATTCGATGGGTGCAATTAAAACCAGTCGATCGTAAAAACATCACAAATATTAATTGACATTTACAAATTGTTTTATAATTAGCGCCACAACAAATTGTATTGTAACCTTAAAATTAGGTTAGACAAACTACAGGTTGCAGATAACTGTGCCCTGCATCCTAACCATCCTATTTACATAAACTTCAAACAGTCAACTTTCATTTATGTACCTAACATTACATAGTTTACTTATATACGAAGTCAAGTGGAAAATGAAACTGAAAAAACTAAATGCAAAAAAAAAATTGCTTGGGTCGAGATTTATTGTTTTATTATGACAAGTTAGATATATGTTTTCGCACACTTGCTCCTCCAAATATCTGTCGACATGCCAGGTAAGAGGGTTTCATCTTCATGGCTGGAAATTAAATTGAGTTGGTGACATGCTTTTTTCTTGTCATGTTTAAATATGAATTTCGGATGTTGGAATATTATTGAATTTCATAAATAATAGATAAATGATTTTATCTAGAATATCTAGAATAGAATAGCTAAGCAGATTCGAATAAGTGTTTATATGACAAATTCTTGAAATGTTGCAGAATAATGGGTAATTTAGTAGTGGTGATAATTATGAGACTTTGAGTCTTTCAGTTATTTTTATTTAATTTTTAGCGGAATGTGATTTTTTATGTAGGCCACATTTTTTATAATTACAATTACATTATTATGATAAGCTCTATTTTTATGGATAAATACGTAGGTTAGGTTAGGTTAGTTGGTGGGTGTAGGGCTATTGACCCTTCACCACTGAGACCTAAAAGATCTATTGTAGACGCCCCTTACTGATAAATACGTAACAAGTATTTTTTACGACAACCTTCCAAATGCTCGCCGGAATTTGAACGGAATTATTGCCATGTTTTAAAGTACTAAACTGTTTTTTAAGTGCAATTCAATTCTCGGCCTGAACCTGCGATCTATCGCTCTATAGGCAACAGCTCAACGCAATGAACGGTCAGTTCTATTAATCTTTTAGTAATCCAATCGTTCAATTTTTGAGTCTATCAATTTACTTATTTTTTCTTAGTACAGTAAATTAAAATTTCTTTAATATCAATCAAAAACTATTGAGAACAACTGACAAAACTCTTATTTATACGTATAATATTATTTATTTATCATGGCGATAGCAAATATTATGCTGTGTAAGTAAATTAAATTTCATGTCTTTCAATATTTACTCAGGAGCCATAATCAATTTTATTTGTACCGTTTGCTTGAAGCCCATATATAAGTACATACAAACACATACATACATACATACATATAGATATACTGTGCACTAAGAGGATCTATATGTATAATTGTACGTATATGTATGTATGTACGTACATATTTATATAATCAACAATTTTCTGGTATAGAATTCTTGAGCACCACCTTATTCAATATATGACTTTATTTATATTGAAAATGGAATTTTCTAGTGAGGTCAGTATTATACATTTAACCGGGAATCAGGGTTGGTTGATTGGTTTGGTGTAGCCCGTTTATTAAAAACGAAAACTGCTCTCCCGAAAAATCATAGCTTTATACAATAAAGCTGTGCTCCTGTTCGATGGTTTTATATGAATATAAGTACATATGTGTATGTATTGTATAGACATAGAGCTACCGCTCTGTGTTTTGTCTTGGTTCTGGTTGGATAAGCCCAATGGAATTTCTTGTCTGTTTAAATCTATATATTAAAGGTTGATGGAAAAATATATTATTTTGGAAGATATTTATGTTAGAGGGGAAATGAGAATTTTTATATTTATGAAAATTGAAAAGTGGAAAAACAGTACTGTAAATAGATAAAAACAACAATATTTTCTTTTTTTATTTATTTGCTATATGGGAATACTACCGAAACAGATACACGGTTTGTTTAAGAATTTTTTCTATTTTTTATGCGCAACAGGTAAATATTATGACTAATGGAAAACGGAATGTGCTTTTCCCATTTTCCTCTATTTACTATTCAAAGTTATGAGATTTGATAAATCGGTTTTTGCATGGCAAATGTGTATTCAGTTGCATATCTAACAGTTGGAAATGGAACTAATATGAAATGTATGCGGCATTTGTTCATGAAATTGATGGATACTAAGCTGGCTTATATGAATATGTGTAAACACATACAGAGAGATAGAGAGGAGGCATAAATTAGCTTTTGAGCCAAATTTAATTTGTGATGCAATTGATGCATGAACCGGTATTGTTTTTTGTATAATTGCATAGATGCACCTAAAAAAAATTATTTATTCATAGCAACAAAATCGATTTGGTTAAGTTCATTTTATCCATATTTAATATGTGTATATAGCTAAAAATTTTAAATAAATTGCACAAAGTTTGGTTTTGTTTCGTTGTTAGAATTTTATCTATTAAAATCATTTGTGTTATTTAACGTGAGAATTTTGTTATTTGAGGAAAAAAGATAAATTTTTGATAATAAAAATACGAAAAGAACAGTTTCGAGAATTTTATTATTTTCACAAGATTCGTTAATTTTGATTTCATATGATGTTTTATTTAAAAAAACATATTTTTTAGTTTTCTTTATTTTATTATTATCAAAAATTGAATATTTAAACTCACTTAAAATAAGAAAATTCTCGAAAATTTTACAACACTAATAGAGGTGCTGGTAGCAATCGTTTTTAAGCTAAAATATTTAATTAACGCAGGCACAAAAAAAAATCTTTTCATTATAATTTTATTTTTATATTATAGTTTTTCTCTATAGTGAAAATCCCAAACTCGACACCTTTGATATTTTTTTTTGGAAAATGGTAATAATTTCTTTTACAAAATATTTATTTTATGTACAATGTTCGAGGACCTCAAACAGACAGTAGTCCGGAGTCTCAAAAACTGCTAAAACGTTATTAATTCTGAAAATAAAAATATGTGAAAATAATTTTCTACATTTATATCAATTTTTATACTTCTAATTAATTATATGTATATTATCATTACAGTTTAAGAGATAATAATTCTATTCAATATTGTGACAAATTGAATCTAATCTATACAGATTTTACCAGGACCATCAGTATAAATGTATCCTTAAATGTACATATAAAGTATATGTATATGTATAATCCTTGTACGCATTATTCTGTAAATAATTGCTTACCATATATGAGGAGTAGAATGGATATGGATGGATAAAAGCTTAAATGTCAATATTACCCGTACAAGGTAACAACCTTTTTTACTTAAATACCCTTATGGAGAGAACATTGTTAAATGTGACTAACCCAATTAATTGTCATTATTTTGTTTCGGTTCAACTTTCACAAACATTAACAATTTCGCTCCCCACAAAATCATTTAATGTCGTCGTAAGTCTAAGGCACAACGATATAGAAAATGTGTTTTAAATATTTGCACATACATAGATACATATACATATAATTATACATACATGACATACCATACATTTATAATATATTATGTATAGTATATATATATATATATATATATATCACGAATATGACTTGACTGTAATACCTATACTATCTAGTATAGTAACCTCCGAACAATACATTTAAATATTGGCTGTGGAGTAAATTAGGGTTACCCAATTAAGCTACCAAAGCCCTTTTTAGTACATACATAATGTATTATATGAACTCTACCGTATAATACCATATAGACGACTGTCGTATATCCTATATGAACCTAGGTATACATATGTAATGTATGTATACGCATACAAATACAAAATGTAAATTACTTCAAAATCGAATTATCTTTAAACTACGGATGTTTTGAATAATTATATTAAATAGGCACAACATTGTAGGCATTAAAAATTCTCAGCTAATTATGGTGGATATAAAAGTTTCCATTAAATTATTTATGCACTGCAGGTTTTTCAAAGGAAAAGACTGGAAACAGATGAAGGAAGTTTCTCAAAAAATAAAAAAACAAAAAACAAAATAATAAGAAATCGGAAAATACACCCATTTGAAAATCTTTAAAATTCACTAAAGCTGCTCGTGTGTATACCACACCAAGCTGGAGGCGGATTACTGAACCATAGAGACGCAAAGGTAATCTAAATTCTGTGCAGAGAATTCTGTTATGTACGTTATACTAAATAAACCCAACAGAATAAGGAGCAAACCAATATAAGTAAGGAAATAGTAGTGTTTTTAAGGTAATTAACATTAAATTACGTTACATATTGTATTCCGATCAGAAAGTAATTTGGATACTCCAATGTAATTAAATTCAGTAATTATGTATGAAAACAATTTGAAAAAAAAATACATCCTGGTATGGTAGGTATATAATAAGGCGATACAATTACTAAAGTTGGGAGTTCATTTCACGTAAAAGTTTGGTAATGTTTTTCGGGCATTATCGTGAATTATGTAATTATTTTATAGAAAGTTTTTATTTTTTGCGACAAATATATGGTATTGATTTTTATTCACAAGTACGTCGTCGGGAGGTTGGCACAATCCGCTTTCATAGGCCCTGAGCCATGTTACAGACAACCTATGAACACACTTGACTCAGTAATTGCCGAGTGGGAGGAGAAAATACTACTCCTACACTGGAAAAACACACCTGGGCTAAGACAGGCAAAAAGGAACATGGTGCCTTTCACTAAAATAAAGGCAAAAAATGTTCTCAAATTAAAAAAAATGGAAATAAGGTCACTGACGGGACTTTTATCAGGCCACTGTCATCTAAAATACCACGTGCATAAGCTGATCGAAGACAATCTCTGCAGACTATGCATGGAGGATGAAGAAATGGCTGAACACGTGCTATATGAGTGCTATTAGTCGGATGCGATTGCATTACCTAACCACTGGAGATAGAGGGAGCAGCGCCCAGAGAAATATTGACCTTCTTTAAAAAGGTCGAACCGTTACTGGGCTAAACCGTATTAGGGCATGCCACAATAGACCTTATAGGTCGCAGTGTCTTGTGGCTTTCGTGCCCTACACTTCATTAAAACATAACATAACGTGGTCGAGAATCGTAACTAAGCTTGACTCTACCTCGCAAGTTAGACTGGCATTTTAACTGACAGAGCCAATAAAAATGTCATAGGCCCAAAAGGGAACAACACTTAATTCTTCTACGTCGAATCAATAATGACGCAATTAGGCAATGTATAGATAGACTGTATAAGTCACAAAAAGGCACATTTAGTCACCGAGTGACGTCGAACTTCAACTATACTCGTATGCTTTGAATGGAGTCATACTATATGAATGTTAAAATGGCGTGTCTTGTGTGATTAATTGCAATGTATCAATAAATATTTTGAAAACTCATTAACATTGAGAGAATAAAGCTAAATAAATTGTATTTATCGAGTTATATCCATGCACAAATAAAAGTAATTCACAAAAATTTACGATTTTAATGACAAAACCATTAAATCACCATAATAAAAATATACCAGGTGGAAATTAAATTAAATCAGAGCACTAATAATAATCCATTCCAATTCGAAAAAAGCCTGTATGTATGACAATTTAATGAGCTTTTTTAAACCAATTGCACATATTGTATAGAAACAACCATTGATACAAGTTTTTTTAGCACATCATCAAGAGTAATGCATTTAATTCGGTTTGATAAATTTGTTTAACTGTTTTTGTTTTTTTTTTATATTAAAAAGGTCGAGTATATTGGATTGGATAAACATAATGCAATATTAAAATAAAATAAAAACAACGTTTGTATGTGTTTAAAAATATTATTGGAGAAGTTAATTATTTACATTAAATATATTGAATGATAAATAAGGTAAACGTACATATACCGCGATAGGTACATATATCCGCGAGTCCAACGGTAAAATCCATAAAATAAGAAAATAACAATAATAACTAAAATCGAATCTATACCAATATTTTAATGGTACTTTTATTTATCTAAAAAAATCCTGATTTAAAATATTAAAGTATATTTAGTATATGTTTTATTAAATTTTATTTCACTTGTCACGAGTATAAGTGGAATTGTATGTTTTCTTAGCAGTTTAGTTAAGCAAGTACTCAAAAGTTATTAAGCTTAGCGCATCACCGTATGATTATTTTTTATACTAAAATTTTTTTTTTTTAAATCTTATTAAATTCTAAATTTTTAATAAAATAACTTAAACGTGATTACTTACAAGGAAATATCCGCGATATTTATAAAACCTTTACTATAACATACATTTCCATTTTTTTTCTTTTTGAAAATATATTTATTATACTTTTAAAAATTATTAAAGATTAAATGAAATAAAAAAAAATTAGAAAATTTAAATAAAACACTTAAATATCCGCAATTTT
>JANSTT010018109.1:0-14731 GCA_026745375.1 Platyura marginata | reverse complement strand
GTTTGTACGTGAAGGGCGAGATCAATTAATTCCGGAAATATGAATATCCGTTAAGTCTCTATAACACGATAGAACAAACGTACACCGCGTACCTAACGAACTAAAAACAATAATCATAAAATTAATAATTTTGCGTTTAGAAATTCAATAATAATAATTTATTAATATATATCAACATAAAGTATGTTATAATTCAATTCGATAAAGGTAAATGTGTTTTTAGGTGGATTTGCAATGGTATTCCTAGTCAAAAGCAACAGCGGAAATGCGCGATATGCACTTAAAAGATTGTATGTAAATAATGAGCACGATCTTAATGTAGCGAAGCGCGAAATACAAATAGCAGTAAGTATCTAATGTACAATATGGGTATTAATTTTTTTTCGCAGTTGCGACGGTATAATGTTTTGTTAATTAATTTAATTTTTAAAGAGTAATTTGTCTGGTCACAAAAACATAATTGGTTACATAGATTCGAGCATCACGCACACAAACAATGGCGTTTATGAGGTACTGCTATTGATGCCATACTGTAAAAATCATATGCTAGCCATGATGAATGCCCGCTTGTCGGTCGGTTTGACCGAACAGGAAGTATGTCAAATATTTTGTGATATTGCCGAAGCTGTGTCACGGCTACACTATTGTCAAACGCCTATTATACATCGTGATTTGAAAATCGAAAATATACTACAAGATGATTTAGGGAATTTTGTGCTATGTGACTTTGGTTCGGCAACAGCAAGGGTTTTGAATCCAAATACACATGGCATTACGAACGTTGAAGAAGAAATACAAAAATATACAACGCTCTCGTACCGAGCACCAGAAATGGTGGATCTCTATGCGGGAAAAAACATTACAACTAAAGCGGATATTTGGGCATTAGGTTGTCTCTTGTATAAGTTGATGTTTTTCAATTTGCCCTTCGGCGAAAGTACGTTGGCTATTCAATGTGGGAATTTTTCTATACCTGACAATTCGAAATATTCCAAAGGATTGCATAAACTCATCAAATATATGCTAGAACCAGATCAAGAAAAGCGACCTAATATATTTCAAGTTTGTGAAATTTCATTTAAGCTACATGGAAAAGAGAATCCCGTCACTAATCTGCATGTAAGATTTGATTTTTAAATTTAAATTGGATTACCCTTACTCTGTTGTCTTATTATTGTAGAAATCACCTTCGCCAAATCTAGATACTCTACCACTTCCACCATTTGAATTGGAACTAAAACGATCATCACTCAATTCAAAATCGGCTAGTAAAACACAAATACCAATTTTGGAAGCTGGAACAAGTGTTGCACCACGTCAAAGACCAAAAGGCGGTGCTCAACCGTCTCATAGTTTACCATTAGTTGCACCACCTAGTCCATCACCACGAAACACTGTTTCATCGCCAGTACCATCTGGAAATGTAGATACACAGTCACAGTCAGTTGTTGAACCGTTTGCTGCACAATTTCAGGCAAATTTTCCACCAGTTACTGTGCCGGCAGTACCTACAACACAGCCACCATTAGCACAAACACCACAAACGGTTCAACATCAAGCGTCAACGTCAATAACAAATCTTAATAAACAAGTTGAACCGGAACATTTAGAAAAGTTATTTGATTCAAATTTCCCTGATCCATTCAGGGAATCAAGAAATAGTTTGACAGGCAGTGGTGGATCATTTACACAACCGGAGGTATGTGCAAACTTGCAGCAACAGCAGCCCCAACAGCAAGATGTTGTTATGCCATTAGAAACAGTTGGAACACCTACAAAAACAACACAACTACTTGGTGCTCCGAAAGGTGGTCATCGCAGAAATATGAGTGATACATCCGCCTTTAATAAGTATATAGATGAGATGTAATTTCGAACTCATTTAACGACTGACTAATTTTGTTACAGAACCTTTGCGACAGAAACATCACAATTTTTGGCACCATATGAAGTATCACAAAAAACTCGTCCAACCCAAGTAACCCAGTCATCACCCGGTACAGCTTTATTTGCATCCGAACAAAATGTTCAATTAAGCCAAAATGTTTCGGCTCGACCGAATCAACTATCATCGTCAATGTCAAATTCGGAATTGTCTAAAATTGGCGATACTGGTGAAAAAATTATACGCAAAAATGTCGCTCAATGGAATCCGTTTGAAGATCCAACACCATTTAGTCAAATGACGGAAGATCATATTTTCGATGCCGAATTTGAGGCTATAAGACAACGAGGAAGTCAGAGTAGTAAGTATTTTTGTTTATTAAATGATTTGGTATAGGAGTGATTTGCACTATTGTCCGATAGGCATTACTGGCAATTCAAAAGGAACAACACCACCCATTACGACAACAACACCCGATATTGGCGAAGATCCATTTGGATCGGCACCATTCAGTTTGCCACCTTCGCTACGAGAACGATCATCAATTAAAAAAACTGGAGGTAACGCATGAATATTTAGTAGAAAAAAAATCGTAATTATAGTTTTTTTTTTGTTTAATGGTCGAATGTTTTAGCGGGCTTTTTAATTGGCTGATTTATTGCTAGGTATGGTAGTTTTAAAAGTTTTGTTACGCGCGTAAAAATTATTTCTCTGAATTGTGTGTGGAGGTATTGACTTGATTATTGAATTTATCATGAATAATTGCAATATATTGAAATAATGGTAAACGGGATTAACTGATGTAATTGATTATAAGTTGGAGGTGCTGAATGTTTCAATTTCACTATTTCACTTGGTTTACAAGTTGAATGTTGACTGAATGTAGTGAGTTGCGTGAAATACATTTTCTGGAATATAATTTTTGCTGTATCCAATTTGACATCAACTAGTTATTGAAGAGAATTTACAAATAATTTATAGATACGTCTTAGGATGACATTTTCGTTTATGGTTTCTGTCATTTTTGGTAGGTTTTTTTATTTCTCATAATTTCTAAACTGTTATTGACCAAACTAAATCTATAAAGATGAAAGGTATTCCTTTAAGTTTAAATCCATATAAGGGTTATATGTGTTTGACTCTTGTTAGGAGCAGTAAAAATTCTTAATAGAAAAATGCTGTCAAATTGTTTTTGTATTTTATTTTAATTCTGTATTAGTTTTTGAATTGACTATTTATATAAAAATGTAGCTCCAAGGATTTAAGAGTAAATAAGTAATAAATAAAAGTATCGTAGTAAAATTTTGAACATAAATGCCTTAACCAAAAAACATTTAAAATTCAATTAAATTTGTTCAAAAGAGCCACTACTTATGCTACTTAAATATCCCTTAACATTTTTTTTTAGTTGTCGCATCACTTTCAAAAGATTAGTCACGTAAACTCGGTGAGCCTGTGATACAATCGTTATAGAGAGACAATTTCAAATTAATTCATATAAAAACAAATCAATTCATTGAAAGAATTAAAAAAATATATCAAAATATCCGTTTCGCTATTATTGTCCGTTATACTATAGAAGGTTGTCCGTTAAGGGAGGGAGCAGTAATGTAAGTAGAAAGTGAGCAATTTTTATATACAATTTTAAGTCAAAAGTTTTGAGAAAAATCGTGAACAATTTAAATTTTTTTTCAAATTTTGGTTTAATCACATCACGGATTCCTCAAAAAATGCTTTACTTTGTTCAAAAATTCATCTGTCCCTTTGGAAAACTGAAATATTAAGATATTTTTTCATTTATTTGAATAATAAACCAAATAGCACTTAAGTAAGTACATATTTGGTGTTTCTTAGCTTTGTATTACACATTTCATGAAAAGTCATTTTTAATTTTTTGTAAAAAATACTATTAGTTCTCAAAATAAATTACTTAAATTGCTTAAAAAAGATTACCTGAGAAATAAAAAAAAATTACCGAAAATGACAGACTTCTTAATTTTAAAATCATATTGCAAATAGTGTCACCCAAATAAAACACAAAATTTTAATAGTTCTACCATAGCTTTTTTTTGATCAGATTTGCTTCGGATTTTTTATATATTTATTGTAAAATTGTGCCAACCTTTAAAGAAAAAAAAAAAAAAACATTTGACCATATAACAATAAAAATCGTTTACTGCCTAAATGCAAAACGCCTGTTGCCATATGCAAATTCTATAAATTAAATTGTACTTATTTAAGTGGACAAATACTAAAAAGAGTTACTTGTTTATGTATTAAAACATTTATTAAAAAACAAAAACAAAAAAGTAATAGAAAAACGTTAAAGCAGTATGTACATTTTGATATAACAAAATAATTTTATTTTATAAATATCTAGTCAAAAATAATAATTTAAAAGTAAATTTTATTTTAAGAAGAAGAAAAAAAGTTTTAATCGTATTTGTGTTTCTTGTATTTTTTTGGGTTTGTGTATACATACAGGAATGGTAATAGGATAATAATATAAAAAAAAAATTATGAAAAACTCAGTATTTTGGGATTTTAAGTAAGATTTGAACATGTTAGTTGCCTTGTGATTATAAATATAGGTACTTCTAATTAAAAAAATTTGAAAGTTATAATCTTTTATTTTTTAACTGTTCTGTTTGAATCTTACTTAGGGTTTGAGGTGATAATATTGTAAATAATCGTAATTTTAAGTCAAAAACGAACTAATAACTTGCAATAATTTAAAATTGTTGATTATTTTTCGTAATCATTTTTTTTTTCAAAGGGCAATAAGTGTTTCTATCTTTATACTACTTTTTTGTGTTCATTCTATTCTTCTTGAATAATAGCTTAAATTGAAATAATTTTTTGTGCCATGCAATTGGATGTGGATCATTTTTGTGAAAAAGAATATGTATAATAACATTTTGAAAAATTAATTTTAAACTCTGCATTTTTGAATGGATTGGCTGACTTCTTAATATCCATTTCATACTGTAGTATTGGAGTTTTCATCATGTTTTTCGATTTAAGGTAAGCCAACCAACGATTATTAACAAAGTTTTCAAATGAGATAAATGATTTAAAAAAAATTTTGTCTATGGATTCCTTCGAAATGGAGGTGAGTAAAACCGATCGTTGATATGTTATACCTATAATAGTTCTTTCTGAAAGCGAACTAAAAAACCCAGTGGCAAAGCTTTATTAATAAAGCGAATAACAATTCCTAAACAAGAAATATACTAAAACTAAACATAATAATGGATGTATCGGATTTTCTGAAAGGCAACTACAACCACAGAAAATACAGTGTATTTTCTATTAATAAATTCTAAGCAAATTTTCAAATGATCATATAACCACTCCAAGGAACTAAATTCAACTATATATATCTTAATTACGAGGTTTGTTTTAATCTATCGTGTGAATGTGGATCATATCTATAATTTACAATAATATGTTACTAATAAATCAATGAACTTGCTATTCGAGTGTAATAATCTGATTAAGCTTATGCACCCTCAAGGAACGACAAACGGTGTAATGTAAATGATGAAGATCATTTGCAAAAATGTTTCCCTTGTTGGATCATTGTATGTGTGCCTACATCAGAAAGATATACTGTCGAATAATATTCATAAGCAGATCTAGATCTTTGGTTAGGTTATAATGAAGGTAGATTCACGAAAATAATTCCTATAGAAAAAAAAATACAGCTCAAGACTAAATTCTATGGAATTTTACGCAGCACATATAAACTGTATTAAATCTCCATTTATATTTTTATTTTATTTTTGAACTAAAACAAAAAATAAAATGCAGAGTTTTTTATTAATAAATTTCAAAAATTGACAAAAATGTAGTATTAAACTTTGAAATATAATAACACACTCATCGGTCGTTAATGAACATTCTTATTATAAAGAAAAAAGGTAATATTATATTGTTGCCCCACTCTGGGCGCCAATGTTATATTATATTTTACATAAAGAAATCCATAAACAACCATGAATTATTAATATTATCACAAAGCAAATACTACAATCATACATACACATTTCAAATATTGTTATTAAAATTTAACCACAACATCAGCTTTAATTGTGCAACTTGCAAAAACTTTCAAAACTAACTACTGAGAAAATATTTTTCAAAATAGATGTACATTATTAACAAATTATATTAAATTTTAATTAAAAAAAAAATAAATAAAGATATATATAGTTATTACAATAATTAAAAACAAAACACCACAAAAGACATTAAAGAAATGACAATAGCTTCTATTGAACATAAAATTACTACTCTAATTTAATGTTAATCTTATATATACATAGTCATATAATTATATATAATATGTATATAAAGATATCGAGCACTTTGCATTGCGTCCTATTTCTTCCTATCGAAAAATATAAATTTTATTAATTATAAATAAAAATATATAATTGTTGTTAATTAAAAAAGAAATCTCTGTAAATTATTTTCAGTTCGAAAAAAAAATTACAAAAAAAAAAAAACTTAATGATGAAAATATACTATAAATCAAATGGCAAATAAATTGTTTTGTATATTTTACTATAGTCTGCCATTTTTAGTTTGTTTATTGATTTGAAATTGTAAACATTTTTCTTTTTCTTTTTTTTTGAGTAAGTGTATTATAATTTTTTTTTTAATTTAATATTTAAATTTAGCTGGGTGCTATTTTTTGATTAATGGTGAAGGCTATATTTTAATATTTTTAAAAGGTATTGATTTTTAGAATTTGGAATTTTTATTTAAAAACAATACAAAAAAAAAAATTTTTAATTCTAAAATTAATATTTTTATAATTTATTTTTTTTTAAATTTAGTTGTGGCTATTATTTTTGGTAAATGATTATCAATAATAAACATGTTTAAGTTGTACTATATTGGCTTTGTTTAGCAAAAATTTATTTCTCCTGACTGCATGATGCATGCTGGCAAAAAAAAACAACTCTGTAGAACATCTTTTAGTTAAGTAGTGGTAGTTTAATTGGTGTTATCGAGCTAATTGCTCACATTTGGTACTGGTATATCTATAAATTCTATAAAACTCGAGAAAATACAAGAAATTTTAAAATTTATTTTCAACATAAAAATTAATACAAAATTTCTTACACAAAATGTAAATGAAAAAATTAATTTTTTGAATTTGTTGAACAATTTTTAAAGAAATTAGAATTATTTCAAAAAACGTACAATTAACAAAATTATTTTTATATGTAGCTCGTTACACAGTACATAAAAAGTGTTTTAATTTTTCATCTAGCTAGTTTTTAGTCGTCTTACTCCATGTGAGAATGATTGATCCAATATTATCGTAGAATTATTTAAAGAAACTTTAACTTAAACTTTTTGTTGTTGTTTATAATTTCCAGCATGGGAATGTTACATAACTTTGACATATCTACATTTATTTTCTCGAAATATATTTAGAATAGAGAATAAATTAATACCACAAAAATTATAGAAAATATACAACTAAAAATGTCTTTAATAGATCGTTATAGTGCGGAATTCATTTATAAATAATGTTTAGGCATTTTAATCGGTTTTCTTACAATTTACTCAATTTTTTTTTTAAACCAAAAATAATGAATAATGGTAAAGTCAGATATAAAAAAAATCTACTTCCTTATAGACTGAAAAGTTCTAAACTCAACCCTTAAAGCACTACTTGACTTATACTTTTTTTTAAAACTGGTTTTAAATAGATCTACGATTATTGGGTCAATAATGCTTACAGGTAGCCACTTAAATATATACAGGTATCTCTCCTACAACACGGTTTCACTCGAATACGAAAAGAAAATTGCAGAAATTCTCGTATAACACGATAAACTATAGTACGGTTTCACACTAACTCGATATGAAAATTGCGAAAATGTATGTACTTTCTCTTAGTCCCCTACAACACGGTTTGGTACAACACGTAAATATTTCGGAACATATCTACCGTATTATAGGAGGGATACCTGTACATATAATTCTAAATCGTACATGCGAATAAAATAAAGACTTACTGTAAAGGGTAATCGAAATCCGATGGTATAAATATGTATGCCGAATGCATTCCATTAAAAAAATGAAAATTTACGTTGCATGTTAGAAATATGTATTTAATAAAAAACCCATTCCAATTGTACGTATAACTAGTCAAATAGCTCGGTATTCTAGATCGAATTTAACAACTAGTGATTATTTCTATTGTTAGTTACGGCAATTAATTAACAGGAATTATGTGTTAGATGTTAGGAATAATTTACATGTAAAAATACATGAATGTAGTATGTCTATTGTCTATATCATTGGTAAAATATGTAATTCCTTAGATGTTAGGGAATAAATGCTTCCGTAAGCATAAATAATACTTAAATCTCATAACAAATTAATCAATCCATATTTTCTTCGTCCTTATATGTAAAAGGACCCGTGTTATTATTATTTATTTTCATCTTTACTAACCTTGAAATATTAAAATTTTTGTTCCAAATTTTTTTTGAGAAACACTCGAATATAGAGAATGTACTTCAAGAAATGTTACCTGTGATGTGATAAAGCTCAAATTGATAGTGTTATTATTTTGTTCTCTTGGAAATGTGTTAGAATCCATATAATAGACTTTTTGTTTAAGAATAGATGTCTAATTTGTATTAATTTGGTGTCAATTGTATGCACCTAAGCAATTAGAAATTTATCTCAATCTCATAATTAGACAATATGCTAGCGAGAATATTACAAATTATAAAAATTGTATCTACTATTTCATAGATTCATAGTTCATAGATAGACATAGCATCAGTAGTCAGCAATTTAGTATTGTTTAGAAGAAAAAGGTGTTATGGTAACTTTATCACTCGAGAGGACCGTTAAGTGCTTTTTTATTCACTAGCAATAAATACGTCAATTAGTTCGTAAGAAGTCCTTATGTTGTCTAATTTCCATACAATCTCTAGCTTCTTGAAACAATTTATGGTTATTAAATGTACAAGTAATCGTTAGGTCGGAACGAGCTTTAACAAAGATTTATTACTATATCTATTTTTATTTTTCTAAAACCATTTAGCTTCTATATAGTAATAACAATAAGTTGTTCTAATAAGGTTTGTATATGTCCTTGTTCATAGAAATAACAATTTTAACAGTTATTTTCAAAGAATATTTGGTTTCAGTAGTCTCAATTTTTTTACAATATAAAAATTAAAAACAATTTTTTCACAAAATTTTTTAAAATTCTATTTGAAGATTTTTAGTCATTTTTAAATAGTGAGTGGTGAATGTTGCTGTTATGAAACAGTAATTCACATTTTTCTTTGTTGAGGGTTGATCGTAATGGTAGTTTTGAAGCATCTTCATATATAATAAGCTTGTTCTCTATGCTTTGGTGTTTAATTTCATAAGTAGAACGACAACAAATAACTTAAACATGTGTTTTTTTTTAATTTAATATTTTTTTATATTTAAATTAATTTTTTAATTTTTATCTTACCGAAAATCTTAAATCCATCTTTTCGTAATCAGCTGTAAAAGGTTAAGTATAATCTCATAATCTTATGTCATTTCTTTATTCCACTAAAAAAATAATTATTTTCTAATACAATAAATTTAAATATAAAATCGTATTAATCCAATAAATATTGATTTCTAATGCATAAAAGTGCCTTCTTTTCAGGACGGTCACTGGCATCAGCCCTTGCAGCCGCTAAACAACGAGAAACATCGTGGTGTTTGTCGCCGACAATTGAAAATCCAGCCAGCGGTGGTGATTCCGAGGATAAAACATCACTAATTCGTGTTGGTTACCGGGAACAACATGACATGGACAACGAAGATGGACGTGGTGATAAGTCACCGATTCAGTCTTTTGTAAAAATTCCACTTGAGGATCGAACGAAATATGAGAAATTAGGTTCAAACGATGTAACGTCGGATGACAGTGATTCGGAATTTTTCAGTAACGAAACTATAAGCTCAAAGAAAACTATTTTTAAGCAAATTGTAGCGAATAATATTCAGGACAAAATTCATGCGGTTTATAATAAAGTTGATAAGACCCAAGTAAAGGTACCGATTGTAAGGAAATTAAAATCAAAATCGGTGACTAAAGAAAAGAAAGAAACCGCCAATAATAAAAAAAGTGACAAAGGAAGTAGTCAACGAAATGATGCCAAAAATGGATCTGACAATGATTCGATTGGATCGGCCAGTGATTTACGAACGGAAGACGATTTGTTTGATGGCATGGGAAGTACACTAAAAACGTTTCCGAAAAAAATCGCTGACGATGGCATAAGTGAGAGTGTTAAAACATGCGGTTCAAGTGCCTATCATGCTGAATGCGAAAGTGTAACGACCAATGAGGATAATGTCAGTCGTGTTGTTGTTCGTGTCCGAATGCGAAAAAAAGATCGTATGAATGATTCAACAAATACAATTATTGATGAAAATCAATTGTCGCCATCTTCGGCCGATTTGCTGCATCAGTACGGTGACAAACCACTGCTATTGGATGATGAGCTAGATTATGATTCAGGCGAAAATACCGAGAGCAAAGAAGAAGAACCATCACCAGAGGAATTAGACGTGTTTGCTATGGCACCATTTAAAATGCCACAAAATATAGCGAAAAAATTAAAAACGGCAAAAAAACGTTCACAAAAATACGCTGACGAACCAGCAGTATTAGTTTCTGTTGCCGATGAGCCCGTATTGATAGAATACGAACCATCAGAACCATCAAATCTAGTTTGGACATCAACACCAAAAAAACCTATTAATGAACCTGCAAATGTATTTACAACTTATTTACATCAACCAGATAAAGAACCCGAAGTAGGAGGAGGTTTATTTGAAAATATTGAACAATCACCTATTCTACTTAAAGCAAATACATTAAAAGAATCCAGTTTAAATCCATTTCAACCTTTACCTTTACCAGATAAATTACAAAGTGTGTCCGACTATGGTATGGTTACAGTTAATACGTTAAGTTCAGTAATACAAATTCCACCGCCAGTTAGTCATAAGCCAAAACTCGATAGAGATTTGTTTGGATCTGAACCATTTCAGGTAATCGAAAACATTGAACAGGACATAAACTATACGATGGAAGAGACACCCAATTTAACTGTGATCAATATTGAAAATAACAACAACAAAATCCCCATGGATATTTCGCTAGCAAAACAATGTTCAACGCAAATATCATCAACACCAGTCTCAATGTATTCACCAAATCAGCCACAATCTTTAGTAACCGTAAACCAATCAATTTTAATAAATAAATTTCCTGAACCAGTGATGTCACAATCTACACCAAGTACCCACAGAAATTATATAAATTTCTCTCATACACCAACAACTCACTACAAAAATGCCGATCAAATGACACCAATAGCTGACAATGAACTATTCAATTCACCATTTAATTATTATGAAGAGGACGAAGAAGAAGAGGTGTTGGCCTCCTCGAACAAACAGAAAAAAGATAAATCTGGCAAATACTATCTTAAAGAAAAATCAAAAAGTCGTGATGATTCATCGAGTTCATCATCATCCGTTCGTGTTGCACTACCGGCCATACTAACATCTAAAGTGAAGGGTAATTCAAGTTACAAAAAAGTATCGTCGGGCAAAACGAAAAAACAAACCAAAGACGATCAATATTTTCAATCGAATACATTGAAAAATAATGCCAAAATTGGATTTAGCAATTTGAGCTTTGAAGATTTTCCATCCGATCAGGAATTGGACATTTTAAATCCGGCAGATGGAGCGAATCGAACGAAAACAACACCATTCGAAGTAATTCGAAATGAGAAAATGCTACTGGAAGCCGAGAAAAAATTTGGCTCTTTGAAAAGGCGGACAAATTTGTTTTCATGAAATCGATTTAAAGAATTGGTTGAGTATGAGTAATTTTTTGTTGTACAGTTGAAAGTGCCCACAATGTGATTTGTAATAGAAAGAATGTCATCCGTTGAATTATTTATAGAATTGTAGATAATTATTTAAGATTTTAATTGATATGATATCGAAGTATTGTAAATGTTGTTCTTATAGAGATTTAAAAGTGTGTATAGGATTTTCTTTTTAGAAATATGTTAAAAATGCATAGAAATTATTCAAATCAAGGATTTGCCTGTTACAAATTATACACAAAAATTCTGATTAATTATTAACATTTCAAATAATCTTCTGTTTAAAATCTATTTTATAACCATGTAAGGCCTAATTTATAATCCAGTAAACTGAAATGCTAGCATTTTCTCGTACCTAAATATTTATACCTCATCTTAAACAACGATTAATTACAGAAAAGAAATGATTTGCATCAACATTTAGATAATTTCAAAATTTATCTATACAATTTGTAGTTTAAAAATCTAATTCTTAAATTCTGTTCCGTGTTGACATAACTTCTAAACCATCCCCAATTTTTACGAGCCATAAGCAACAAACAACATAGTCAGTCTATAATGATAATGACTGACGTTGTAATAACGTCACTAATTTGATGCAGTTATTTTTTCATTTTAATTATTTTTATATTTTAAGTACATAGTCATTTTTCAACTTTTTTTTTTTTTTAAATTACATTTTTGACAGATTTTTCCAAGAAACGAATTATTATTGTTTTAAGTCGGTACCAACAAACATGTTGAAACAATAAACTTTTACGGGGACAAGTAGTCACTTATTTATGAATAGTTTTTGCTAATTTATTTATCTCACATCAGAAACAATTATGGAATTATTGACAATAAAAAAAAAACAGAGCCAACACCTTGATTAATATACAAACATACAATGAATATAATGATGAAAGACGAAATAGTAGTTATAAAATAAAAATTATTAATATTAACATAAAAAAAAATTTGTAATTTCAATTAAAAAAAGTATGTAGCTAAATTATAATAGAGTTAAAGTTATAAAGTGTATACTGAATATCTATGTAAACTAAAGGACCTCCAAAAAAAAAAAACAATGGCCTTTTTAAATGTTGGTCTAATCAACAATTTATTAACAAAAAACGATTCATCCTCATTTAAAAAAAAAAAAAATTACTACATTGCTTGTATCAGGGATGGCAAAACAAAAATTGGTGCTTTAAAATTATTAATTAGATTGCATAATATTAATTTATTTTATATACACAAATTATTTAATACGATGTTTGTTTTTGTTCATTTAAGTTTATGGTTATTGAACAAAGGGCCTCTTTCACCAACTTATTGTAGCTATACTTTATATATATATCGATGGTTTATATACAATACCCCCTAACTCATTTTTAACCGATTTTTTTTTATTACATAAAATTGATGTTTATGCAACCCTGCACCTATGGTGAAATTATCACAAAAAGTTTGTTTTAAAAATTTCGTTTTTTTTTTGTGCAATGTTTTACCATCATACGAAACAATAAAGTTTTTACTGTCTCCTGAAAAGTACATAAAAATGAGTTAGCTGGTATTGTATATAAGCCATCGATATGTTGTCATTAATTTTAAACTGCAAAAATAACGATAACGATTGTTTTGCCATCACCTCAAGCGTATATATATTACCAAAATCAATACATTTCGGATTGAGAATTTTTAATAAATGGCAACTAATTTTATATACCAAAGCCTCAAAAAAAAAAAAATAAATAAAAAAAACTATAACTTTTCAAATGATGCATTTTTATACACAAATAATTAAGGAATAAATTAGAAACATTCCTTTTTATCTTAATTTTATATAAACATATTATATAATAAATTATTATATACATTTTCTAATGCAAATTGTAGAAATAGACAAATAGTAAACAAAAAAGTTTAACAAAAAACAAATTTTACTTTAGTATAAATTATATAAAAATAAACAAAAAACTATTTATACTATTCTCATATTTATAAATAAAAAAACAAAAAATGTTTAGAAATGAAATATTTTATTAAAAAAAAAAAGATTGTAAACAGTTTATGAAAAATATACCCCAATAATGATGTAATAAATTATTAAAATTTTATTTTCCGTATTTTTTCAGTAGTTTTATTGTATGCATTATAAAACTACTGAATTCAGTAGTTCCTGTTTTATTAAAATGAAAAACTAGAAAAACTAGAGATCTAATTCTAGGACTACATAATAAACTGTCAATATTTCAGCTTTCTAGCTTCAGCCGTTTAGCCAGAATCTTGATCATCCATATTTCGACTTACAATTTCATGAGAAAGACAATGGCGTTAAATTTAATTTTTTCTCTACAATGAATACTGAGGGGCGGTACAAACTCCGTGCCAATGTTATAATATCCTTTCATTATATTTATATAAAAGGTCAATGCTCTAGCCCTAGCGAATAATTACTGGAGAGGTTATCATAAAATATATATTCGCAATTTTATATTGTACAATATACGCAGTGTCCCAAAAGTAGGTTAATATGAAATTTTTTTTTAAACTTTTTCGGAAATTCCCAAATATGTATCTTCCTTAATTTGGAATTATTTACTGCAAACTCATAATTATCATTTTACCAACAATATTTGATGTCAATGTCAAAAAAAAAAAACGCTTTTAGCTAATAATAAACAACAAATAATTAAAGTACATACTTCTGAAATTATTTAGAAGTTTTTTCGTACCATAAAAATAGATTAACATTTATTTTTTTTAAATAGCGGGACTTGGTCTTTAGCCCATAACTACATGTTTAGTGTATCAGGAATATAAAAATATAATGTATAATTAGTGTTTCTATAGAAAAACCAGTAAAGAAGTAAAAATTGGCTACGCCGATTATAATATACCCGTATGAGTACTTGTTTATTATTTA
>JANSTT010018108.1:0-14737 GCA_026745375.1 Platyura marginata | reverse complement strand
ATTAATTATGTACTCCAATTATTTATAAATTTATTTTTTAAACCAATTCGAAATTCAATCTGAAAATGCCTATATTTTCTCAGAACGTTCCTTTTAGTACAAAAAACATTTTTTTTGCTTTTATTTTGTACGATACAAAGAACTTTAGCAATAATTCTTTTGAGTTTTCGGCGTCATCGTATTGCATTTTCGTCAGATATCGAGAAGATGTACCGACAAGTACAAGTTTTACCAGCAGATAGAGACTTTCAACGAATTATTTGGCAAAATTACGTTACTGAACCGATAAAACATTACCGTCTGTCAACGGTAACATATGGAACATCTTGCGCCCCATTCGCTGCTGAAGTAGCCTTCGAAATACAATCACAACGTCCTCACATATCAGAAATAATTCTCCAAGATTTTTACATTGATGATCTCATCTCCGGAGCTGACAATGTAAATGATGCAATCAAAATTAGAGACGAAATATCACATTGTTTAGCTGTGCGAGGCTTTCCCCTGCGAAAATGGACATCATTATTTTTAAAGGACATTCCAGTTGATCAACGTGAACAAAAATGTTTTGATCTTGAACATGATCAAAATTTTATAAAAATCTTGGGGCTTAACTGGAACCCTCGCGATGACGTTTTCTACTTTAAATCAACACCATCAACAAATCTGACTTTAACAAAACGTGTTATCCTCTCAGAATCGTCTAAGATTTTTGATCCTCTAGGTTTCCTATCTCCATGTACCGTAGTGGCAAAAATTATGTTTCAACAATTGTGGATACAAAATCTTGAATGGGATGACGTCATACCAGATTCATTAGCTGAAAGGTGGATTAAGCTAAGAACTAACTTTTCAATTATTGAACAAATTCGGGTTCCAAGATGGTTGCGAACCCCGTCTACAATCGAATTGCACGGATTTTCTGATGCTTCCGAGACTGCATACGCTGCAGCTATCTATAGTCGAACTACGGATTCTCTTGGAAACATTGCCATTAACATTGTTATGGCAAAAACGAAAGTCGCCCCTTTAAAACAAATATCTTTACCACGTATAGAACTTTGCGCCGCATTACTAATAACCAAACTTTTTATACCAATTAAAACTACGTTAAATATAAATTCTAATAATTGTTTTGCTTGGACAGATTCAACTATTGTTTTAGCATGGCTTTCGTCTCATCCTCGGAAATGGAAAACGTACGTTGCCAATCGTACTGCAGAAATTCTAAATACAATACCACGTAGCAACTGGAATCATGTGGTTTCTGGCGATAACCCAGCTGATTGTGCATCTCGGGGCATATTTCCTAAAGAGTTGCTCCATCATCCCCTATGGTGGCATGGGCCCGCTTGGCTATCCTGTGACAAATCCATTTGGCCAAAAAACGTAAATCCATCTATGATTCTTGCGACTGGGGTGGATTGTCGTACAACTGCTTTGGAAGTTTTTCATTCGTCGACATCAACAATGGCAACTAATAATACACTACAACGTATATTTGAAGAAACTTCATCATTTATCAAAATTTTGAGAATCATTTGTTATTGCAAGAAATTTGCCATGCTACTTCAACATTCTTCAAACAACACGTTATACATCACATCTGCTGAACTATTTGATGCGTTGAACATCTGCCTGCGTTGGACACAAGTTACAGCATTCTCAACAGAAATTGATCATCTTCGATAAACATCGAGTCTACCACCAAAAAGTCAGCTCTCTTCTCTAACACCATTTATCGACCACATCGGCATATTGAGAATTGGAGGCATATTGAGAATTGGCTATCGTTTCCTATGACACAAAACACCCCATTCTGTTATCAAAAAATCATATTTTCACTATCCGACTTATCGAGTACATGCATAAGACACATCTCCATGCTGGATCTTTTCTATTAATCTCAATTTTACGACAAAAGTACTGGATAATTGGCCGTCGCAATATCGTTAAACTCCTGATTTCTAAATATGTAATCTATTTCCGTCAACGAAAACAAACAACTCAACAATTAATGGCTGATCTCCCTAATTATCGAGTTACACCTGGTCGACCCTTTTTGCATTGCGGCGTAGACTACGCAGGACCTATTAAATTACGTACCCATTCCGGGCGAAGCTACAAAGTTATACAAAGGATACATTGCTCTATTCGTGTGTTGCAGCACCAAGGCAATTCATCTGGAAATCGTTAGTGATCTTACTGCTGATGCATTTATTGCTGCATTAAAACGTTTTATATCGCGCAGAGGTATGCCCACACATCTTCATAGCGATAATGGAACCAATTTTGTTGGCGCTTTACGAAAAATAACCAAAAATCAAAAACTTGAAATTGCGTCTGGCTACAATACGTCTATCATAAACTTCACTACAAACCGGAACATCGAGTGGTGCTTTATTCCTCCAGCTGCTCCTCATTTTGGCGGTCTCTGGGAGGCCGGCGTTAAATCTGTCAAAACTCATTTAAATAAAGTCATGGGAACTAGTCTCTTGACCTTTGAAGAGTTATCTACACTTCTATGCCAGATTTCTATGCTTTAAACGAAAATGACCCTTCAAATTTCGATGTTCTTACTCCTGGCCATTTTCTGATTGGGCATTCTCTAAACTCTCTTCCAGAACCCTCTTTGTACCACCACAAAATATCGTCAATAAAGCGTTGGCATCAGATCGAAAAGACAAAACAAGATTTCTGGAAACGTTGGCAAAGAGATTATTTCACAACATTACAGAATCGACCAAAATGGAAGTCTGCCAAACAAAATTTGCAAATCGGCGATTTAGTGCTAATTAAGGAGGAAAATCTACCGCCTCTTAATTGGGCCCTTTGGAAGAGTCTTGAATATTCATCCCGGCAAGGACAACTTAGTCAGAGCTGCGGCAATCAAAACGTCTGCTGGAACCCTTAAGCGACCGGCTGTGAAATTGTGTAAACTTTCTATTTGTTGAGATATCTCAACCGGGGGAGTATGTATGTTTAGACTTAACATAAAAATGTTTCGTTCGTTCTCCACACAATCAGAATATATGTATCTATGTATGCATTTGTGTAATACAGAAATGTTGTTTAAACCTAAATAAACTGTCATACAGTGAAGTCAAGATTTTTTATTATCAGCATTCTTGCCAAAAACACCCACTAACCTTTTCGGTTTTTGTTTTTATTACTCATCCGTACACTCGTTGAGACACATACTAGTACACATATGGATACATATAGTAGATACACACCTTTAGTAAACCTAACCATGACTGACCCTACCTAGCGTTTTTATATACATATAAGATCTGTACAAACCTTGTTGTACCACTCACTGCCACGCCTACCAGGCTCTCGTTCATCGAAGAGTTAAATGGAGTTATAACGTAGAATTGCACACGAGCAGCTATTTTTGTTTATCATTCTTCGCAACTATAAATATTGTTTCTATTTAACACTTATACAAGTGGTATAAAACGTAACATTTTATTTCCAAACAAATAGTTCTGTGTTCAAGATCTACGGCTGCAAAAAACAGAAGTTGATTATTGTTAAATATTGAAATTCAACTGTACAAATGTATCATTATTTTCTTATCTATATCAACAGTAAATAGTAGATCTTTAACTGTTGCCTAAAGATAGAACAGATGTGTTTTATATCTAGAAGTGATCTAACTGATTATATTAATTGGTGTATTTCTAACCGAATGTACAATAAGTAGTAATAAAATGATTATGAGATTAACTCGTGTTAAAAGAATTTTAATTGTAATTTTGGGTGTTTCATTTTCGTTAGCAAATTTTTTTGTGTATTTTTTGGTGAACAATCTTAATAGGACGATTAAAAGTGATAAATTACACGATGATGCTAAACTGCAACCAAATGGATTAAAAAAGGAAATTAAATTAGTAAGAAATTATTGTAAGTTTTACTTATTACTTTTTCTTAGTGTAGCTACGTGGTTTTGACCAGAAATAATACCATTTTCAATATTCTTTATTTTTTTTTTTAAATCCTCTTATATCTTTAACGATAAGATTAGTTTATGGTCAATAAATAAGGTAAATCTAATTTTATACCATCAAAGTAGTTTATGACGTCACACACGTAGTTACTGTATTTGAAATTTACTCGTACTATACAAAGTTCAATACAAATTTATCGATTCATTCATAATATTAATTTATGGCTTTGTTTTGTTGGATCAACATTTGCCCAAAGGTTGAATTGCGTGGCTACGTATTTGGTTCAGAATCCAATGCATAAAAAAAAACTGAAACTAATTATGATCTCGGACAGGGATTATATCAAAATGGAAGTACAGTAGTACCTCGTTAATCCGAACCCCACTAAATTGGACTTCCGGACAGGTATTTAAAAAAAAATAAAGAAAAAAAGCAAAAACGCTTGTAAGCCACACATTTATCGTGCTTCTATGGTTTTTTTGAGAGAGAGTGCGTATGAATGAGCCTAGACTGTATGAGAGAGAGCGTGTGAATGAGCCTGGACCGTCATGTTCTATTCATTTACTCAATTTTTAAAAATTTTGTTTTAACATTTCACATGTTACGAATTTTGTAAATGAAACGTTCCAAATGTTTACCCACCATGGTTTTTGTACACTGATGGATAAACAAAAGAGAGTTATTCTGAAACAGTTAAAAGTTAATATGGAGTCAAGTGTCCGAGCAAGGTGTATGAAATAGAAAATAAAATAAATTAAAGAACAGTTAAAGCTAAATATCGTAAGGGCTGTTGGGTTAATGAAGTCAATGAATAAAATATAATTAATTTTTAAAAATTCATTATGCCAATTTCCCAACTTAAAAGTGCATCTTACCACCATGCAGGTGAACCTGCACTCAAATGGACAACATTCGATCAACGAACGGTCTCAAAGTACAATATTTGCAACAATTTTCGGCACTTAACCACAATTATCAAAAACAAAAAAATTATTAATCTACAACGAAATCAACTCAATTGTAAATCTGACCTTATCTCAATGACAATAAATGTGCGATTTACGTCTATGTATTTATCAGTTCTATTATTATTCAAAGATATCTCGCTCACAAGTTGTGATAATTTTCAATTTTGAAAACGTATAAAAAAACAGCGCACCCAATTATTGATCAGTTAATTTTCGGTAATTTTGCTTGACGGATCTACTCACAAATCAATCAAAGATGTACAAATTATTGTTCCTCTTAGCCTGCATTCCAGCCCTTGCACTTGCTTCATATCCAGTGATGCCATGTAAGTGAATCGTGTGGAGCGTTTACATTGATCGTTTTTTTTAAGGAAAATTAAAGGATCTTTGGTTAACATCAAAATTTATATTTTATTTTAGGTGCTAGCGGCAGTGCTCCACATGCCGTACGTATCGATGGTTGTGCCGGACCAGTTTGCGAAGTTCATCGTGGTGGTTCTTTAACATTTGAATGGGACTTTACAACACGTAAATTTATAAAATTTGGCCTACTACTAACCAGACGCTAATTTTTTTTTTTAATTATTTAATCATACAGATAGCGCCGGATCAGCATTGACACTTCACATTTCCGCTTCCATTGGTGGACTTACAATTAACGTACCATTAACGCCAGCCAATGCTAATGCATGCAATCACCTTATTTCGGGTAGCTGTCCTTATCAAGCAAATCAACGACTGACTCACCGGGCTACAGTTCCAATTCCATATTTAATTCCAACCGGACAACTTGCAACTATTGTTGCTAGAATCGAAAGTCCATCTGGTTTGGTTGTCTGTACTCAAGCTCAAGGTATTGCTCGCTAATTTAGTGGGTGACAAATGATTTTATTTTTAATTTTTGGAAATTTTTAATAAAAACAAAATAATAAGAACAAAGAGTGTTTGTCTTACAATATTTCTGTCTTGTTTCATATTAAATATATACACTAAGACCTCGATTTGCATCGTTTCGATATGCATTGTTTTCGAAGTTTGTTTTGCTGATTCTGGTGGAACGCATTAAACGAATTCCTATAGAAATACTACGTAATAGTTAGATTATTTCGATTTGCGTCTATGAAATCAATTAACGACGCAAATCGAGGTCGCGGTGTATTCTCAAGGAAATTTGGTTTAAAAAAAAATTGAGAGCTTTAAAATCTGGAGAGGTCCACAATGTAATTTATTTTGTGTGTTCTGTCAGAAGCTGGCAGATTCATTTTGACATAATTGTTATTCGAATAGCAATTTAGTAGTTTTTGTCTTCAGCAGTTGAAGAGTTTTAAGTCAAAAACTGAAAAAACTATCAAATTTTGACCTTTAAACGGGTCGCGGGACCATTAGATATAAATTTTTTTTGCACAACATTTTAAACTGAAGATTTTTAGCCTATAACACAAGTTTCCGTCCCCAGGGCTTCTCAGTTTTTAAAAAGCGATCCACACTAATGTACATGTGCGCTTAATAACAAATTCATATTAACAGTTTGTTCAGTTGTGTTATTTTAAGATAATTTAGAGAGAGTCTGCTCATCCTCTAATCTGTTTCATTATCTCTTTACTTGTTTTTCTTACTCTCAATAAATATAGGCCAAATAAAAAATAAAAAATGGATTATTCGCCGTTTGCCAAATTTTGTTTTACGCAAGTGCGAATTTCTCCTAATGTTTTACGGAATTTAATTTGTATACTTGCGGGGGCATTATGGCAAATTACGTATATCGAGTATTCTGAGAAATAAGGAAATTTGACATATATTGAAAAATTTTTGGAAAAAACATTGGAGAAAAAGGGAAAAATTACAAAAGAGATGCCAAAGTTGAGAAATGTATTACTTCTTATTGTTTTATATGCGATATGTAAAGGGAAAATTTGGATTTATATTTTTTTTCGAGACATCACCTCCATTTTGTGTGTTTCTTTAATATTTCATGCAAAACTACGAAGAAAAGATAAGATTTTCAGCTCAAGGATTGCTCGCTTGAAAACACTATCAAAAATGCACTGAGATAATTTAACGAAATTTTGTACAGATTTCCCTCGAGTTACGCGGTACTTGAGTTACGCGAATTTGGAGATACGCGATAAAAAATTGCGACAACCCTCGAGTTACGTGGTTTTGAGGCAATTTTTTTTTTAAAGAAAATACAGTGAAACCTCCTATAAGCGGACAGCTCTGGTTCCAATTATTTTGTCCGCTCATGGGAGGTGTCCGCTTTTGAGAGGTATAAAAAAAAACTCGCAAAAAACATTGGATATACAATAACTCTTTGACTCTACGACAAAATCTATCACCCTTTCGACCACAAATTTTACAAATTTTATGTAAAAAACGTGTTTTTTTCGGTTTTCTCGATCAAAATAAATAAATAACAAAATTTTGAATAAATAATTAATATAAAAAAGTTTTTATTTTTTATGTATGTTGCATCAAAAAGTATTACTTAGTATTAACAGCACACAATTTTTCATTTTCTTACATTTTTCTTCTATGAATTTAAAAGAAAGTAAAAATTCTTCTTTGAAATGCATAAAATGAAGTACAAATTTATATACTTTCGTTGGCCGTTGCGGGTTTTATCAAAAGAATTAAAATTTTGGATTTATCGTTTTTGGGGTCACGAGAACGCTAGTATTAAAACGGGGCAAAATCTACCATCCCTTCGACTCCCACCCATAAATTTTGTCTGTAAAAACGTGTTTTCTCCAACTAAATAACAACATTTGGAAAAAAATTATAAATACAAGATAGTTTTTAGTTTTTAGATTACATAATTGTGGCTAAATATTTCTCTGTACGAAGAAAAGAGTTTTATTTGCATCAGTGGTACCAGACCAAGTTAAACTGCAGGTGAACTGAATTCTTTTACGTAATTTAAATAATATATTTTTTGTAGTATTTCTATTTTTAGTAATCATATGATAAAATATTTTAGTCTTTAGTCAAATACCAAACTCAAATACCATTCATTAGACATTAATGAAGGTAAATGACTATACCTACTAGATATGTAGTGGCTCGTTCACTTCAAAGCAAAGAACTCTATGAATCTAAAAATGCTCTAACTAAAAGTTGTACATGTTTTAGTCAGAATTTAGTTAAATTCAACGTTGGGTAGTCTGAAATTGGAATATTTATTCATCTACATATTACCAAAATGACTAATTTAGTTACTAAAATAAAAATGGCTTCTTTAAAATATTGTGGGCATGATTTCCAATTTAAAACTATTTCAAAATAAGACGAGTTTCTACAAAAAATTTGCGTATCACTTATCTGGAGAATATTTCTTAAATGAATTTAATGTCTCCGCTATGATTCAAGCAAACACAATAGCCTAACAACTGATTTAAATGACATTGTAAGAAACACGATGAATAAGACACTATCCAAAAGATTGCACACACCTGTTTTTAATTATAAGATTATGATATTCTGTTATTATAATTAATCGAATATATCAGATGTGATATTAATGCCATATCTACAAATTGGTGATAATAATAAATTTTGGCAAAGTATAAATCAACAACAAATTCAATTAATCAACAGTTACCTCAAGAAGTTTTTGTTTGAACAGACACTACTTACAATTCGACAAAAATGTACAAATTATTGTTCGTCTTAGCCTGCATTCCAGCCCTTGCGCTTGGATCATATCCAGTTGTGTCTTGTAAGTAAATAGTAAGAGATTCATTTCAATTCAAACAAAATATAAATCTTAAATGTTAGGTGCTAGCGGACCAGCTCCACTTGCTGTACGTATTGACGGATGTCCCGGACCAATTTGTGAAGTACGTCGCGGTGGCACTTTGAATTTCGAATGGGACTTTATTACACGTAATAATATTTGAAAATATCCAATCATTCGTTCGTCTAATTCGTCTAATTATATATGCAGGTAGTGCCGGTTCAACATTAGCCCTTCACATTACCGTTGTACTTGGTGGTACATCGGTTACAGTTCCATTGACTCCTTCAAATGCTAACGCTTGCAATCATTTGATTGGTGGAAGCTGTCCATACCAAGCAAACCAACGGCTCTCACATCGTGGATCAATTCCCATTCCAATCTTTATTCCAACTGGACAGGTTGCCACCATCATTGCCAGACTGGATAATGCATCTGGAACTGTTGTTTGTGCACAAGCTCAAGGATATGCTGTCTAAAGTTGTTTTTTTTTTGACTAAATATTTGTGTTTATGCAAAAAGCAATAAAATGTGATCTTTTAAAATGATTTGTATGCATTCCAAAAAAAAACCCCCCCACTATTGGTGTAAAGAGAACATCAGAAGACACATAATTCAAATATCTTTTAGAGTATAAATTACGAGTATGAAATGATCATTTCAAAATACAGAAGAGTCTCGGTTATATTTATACTTAACCCAAAAATTTTGTATGTATTTTTACTGAACCGATTTTTTACTCAGAGCGCTCCCACCCTTTTCCATTAGTTAAGGGAAAAGCATCTTTTCCACTTCCTCTGATGTTTTCTTCCCCTCTCCCATCGGTCGTATTGTGACTGCATGTGCTTCTTCTTTCCTTTGACCTATAATTCCCTTTCTTCCTTCACTTTGGACTGTATTATCCTTGTTTCCCTCCAAATTTAATCCCCTTTTTGATACCTCCGCGTATGATTCTTTTGTTCCCGAAGTTTTTCCCTTCGACTTTTCCCTACTGTTTTCCTTTACTTCCTTTCCTATTTTTATCAGTGCTGCCAATTCCTCTCTTATTTCAGCACTAATTGCTGCTACCATTTCGTCCCCGCTTTTCTGATCTATGCTAGTCTTCCCTCCTCTCTCGATTTCACACTCCATTTCCTCCATCTTTGCAATCTGAATTCCCTGTATTCTTATAATCTCTTGCACCCTCGTCAATACGTCGCTAATGTACTTAGTTAATTTGTAAGTCATCTTCGCCTTCCTCACATCTATCATCAGGTTATCCTTCATATTATCCACTTCTTTTGCGTACCTCATCCATTCCTCCACACCACTTGGAAAGCCCTCCACCCTTGGTCTCTTCTTTGGTTGTATTTTAGACAGCTCTTTCTCCCCTTTTTTGTTCTTCAGCCCTACTTTTTCCCTTTCATTCTCCATTTCATTTGACATAATGTATATTCCATCTCTCGATCTTTCCTCACACTCCTTGTCAAATACACTCTCATTATCACCCTCTATATCAAATATCTCAGAACTCAATCTGTGAGAATTACCTGTACCCATCTTACCACCCTCATTCATGTATGTCTCCTGTAGTGGAAGTATGTAACATTATCGTCGCGACGATCGTCTATTTATCGTCGATGTGGTAGTATGTAAGCATTATCGCCGGACGATCGTGTCGCCATTTCGACGATTGTTTACATTTGGTTTTTGTTCACTTATATTTCATTATAATCATGTAAATAATATTTTTAATTATATTTTTCTTTTATTTTAACTTATATAAATAATATTATACTACACTTTTTTAATTACATATTTAAGTTTTTTTCTTTTTTTTATATTTATATTGTCCACAGATTAATTTTAGATTTAAAAGTTTTTACTCTATTGTTTAATATACTATTGTTTGTTTTAGTTAAATTGTTCACTGCTTATTTTTAGATTTTAAATTTTTACTTTATTGTTTTTTTTCACTATTATTTATTCAGTCCTTTGTTTTCAGTTTAAAATATTTAAATATTATGTACTATTGTTTATCACTTATTTATTGTTTTTTGTCAACAACCACGATAGTTGAAACTCGAGTCACTTTAAGTACAATCAAACCACCCGACCTCAGATTCAAATCAATATGCCAAAGAAAAACACTTCAATCGCTCCAAAGGCAACCACTCAATGTACTGAGCCATTTGGTCGGTTACATTTCAGGTAAAGATCTATAAGATCCATCCAATAGGGTAAAACTGGTAACGTCAAAGAAACAGCCGACCCCGGATATCCCCAAATCCCATTTATTTGAAATGTTTCCGATATCGGATCGATGAATTTTTTATGGCTTTACCTGAAATGTTTCCAATATTTAGAACGATAATTCTTGTAGATCTCCTCATGTGGAGTAAATCCAGTCAAATAATTACTCCAGAAAAATATCGTCCTCAGGTTAGTTTTTTCCAATTATCTTACTCCAATTGAAAAATTTGATAGATTACTCTCTCAAAACGAAATGAAAATTCACCCATCAATATCGTCAATAAGTTTGGTTTAAATTCGGAATATTAATGAATGCTAATCCGCACAATCACAATGACTAGCAAAACTCAGAAACTCAGAAACGTTATTCGATTACATACTCAAAAATAGTTAAAAGGAGCCGCTCTAAGTAACTACGTATAAAGTTTTGACAAAAAAAAATGTAAAAACACCTGAAGTGTCCGGATTGAATTCATTGAATCTGTGCTATAAGTTATCGAATTCGATTACTCATTCGGAAGCTTGAAAGGACCAATTCCGAACCGATTTCATTTAGTAATGTGTAAAGCTGTGATGCAAATTGTTGAAAGCTTTTCGAGCTTTATGTAATTTTGGCAAGATTAGAGACAACGGTTGTGTTGTATTTTTATTGCCATTTGGATAATATTCCGAATGATGTTTCTAGGAAGAGTATCCCGAGGACGATAAAGGTTAATGGTTAAGGTTGTCATAATTAAATAAATAAGCGATTTATATAATAAAATTATATATGAACTAATATCACAATTTATTTAAAGTATCTAAAGCATTATTAACAATATCTACATTCCTGACCTACATCGTACAATGAACAATGTGTACATTTTAAAACAATTATATTTTTAAATATTTACATTTCAGCATTTTTTTTGATATTTAAAATATCTACCATAATCCATAAAACCTATATACACAAACTAATACCTAAAGATTTATTAAAATAACCATATTGCCCAGAATTTAACACATTTTTGTTCAATTTTACTTATAATACTCCATACTTATAGTAAATAGATTTTTAAAAGCTCCGCTCAATCAGCTTTTTCATTTGTATGAAGGAGCTTTCGAAAAATTGTATCAACTTCAAGGCAATATCGTTGCATCTTAATATTAATAGCGGCGCATATTTTCGTTTTTACTTCTTTATTCATTTAAGTTTAGTCCATTTCTAGTATGTTAACAATATGGGAACTTTAAAGCACATAACGAGCTTTTGGTTATCATTCGTAACACGCCAATCCAAAGTTCCAAATAACTGTAAGAAAGTAAAAAAAAATAGTAAAAAATAGTAAAAAATTAGTAGATAAATTGTTAGGATAGATTTTTTTTATACATACCGATGGCAACGTTGGACTAACTATTAGATCGGCACTAAACGCATAGCCATAGATACTTCGAATCGGACACAATACACCATAGCAATTTTCTGGTGTTATCGAAGCTCTGGTATGTATGGCATTTAAAATCCAATTGGCCTTGTGATTGAGACGATGTTTTTGATTTGAAGGGCTGTTATCTGTAAGAATTTTATTGTTGAGTTTTTTAGTTTTACGTTTCTAATTTCTAATAATTGTTTTGTTTGTGTTAGAATGAATATAGACACATACATATGTATTTTATAGGTAATAGTTATTACGCAGATATTGATTGAAACTTTATTAATTACGGTAAATTAATTAATCAATGTTCAAAATAGTAATGAGATAAAAATTAATCAAATAACGCTAATCAACAATTAGACTTTGCTAAACAGAAGCATATTCAATAATATTAGCGTAGTAATTTACTTATCTTAACGTTAAGCATACTCTCCACATCCTATCGCAATTAGGTAGTTAATAACAAGATTTTCGAATTCGGAAATAATATATGACTTGTTGTATATAGATTAAAATAAGTATCTACATATTGTTGTAGTTGGACGTTAATTGACACCTTTGACAGTTGGAGAGATCGCCACTGATTGCGAGTTTTAACATTTATAAGATTTTGATGGTTATCAAATAGATTTTTTACAGTTTTATGTCTAAATAACCGTCACAAGATTTTTATATATTAAAGACTGTTGAATGTACATCTTTTAAGCATTGGTACATCAATGGTGCATAAAATGGAAGCGAGTGGTTTGGGTTCCACCTTAAAAATCACAATTTAGAATGAATTACGTATCAATGAAACTAGCTGTGGAAATGTAGTAATTTGACATGACATATAGACTATGTGGAGTAGAATAGGCTTAAGGGTCTTTTCTTCATGTATTAACTTAAAACTAATGTGTATCCTATGGAAAGTTTACCAATGTTCAATATGCTTACAAATCGATGGTATGTACTAAGTTCACATAAACACTACGCTATTTAATTTCAGAACGTAAGTACCTACACATACACAAGCATTAGTATTATTGATAATTTATGATCCCTAAAAGCTTTAATCACTATCTTGTCCTTGTGTACATTGTTTATATTCACGCATGAACTTTAAAACTTTCTTATTATTACACGAATTTCAATAATTAAGATGATCAAATTAGATTAGATACCTAAACCTACTACACACACGTTCAAGTAGGTACAAGTAAATAGAAGGCAATAACTATAATCATTACCTGATGATATGTGCGTATCAAGTACAAAGCTTAAATTATTATGTACTTACTTAACTACTTGTACTTATTATATGAAAAACCTCTCCATAATCTTTTCAGTTGCAATATCAAAGCGGCTTATTAGTGTTGAAATGATTGATTGATTTATTTAAAATATAGATTTGATAAATTCTGACAGTTTTATTGTTATAATTACCCAAGCGATATTTGTTACAGTTAATGAGCTTAAGGAGTTACCTTGTATAGCGAATATATTATTGGATTTCGATTTAGGTTTGGTAGGTATTTGATTTAACGCGCCACGTTACGAAATTAATACATAATTTTGAGAATGATTACAAAAATGATTCGTTTAGGTACTCCACAATAAATAAAAATTTATCATAAAATCTACAAAAAATCTAAAATGATCTCCAATTATCCGGCTTTTTCAATATTTTTCTATATCAATTAACATCTGTATTTGGGTTTTTTTTCTCGAATTTAGCTTAGTTTTGGTACATAATAGGAAAGCTGCCTGCTCTTGTAAGTAATTTAAATTTAAAATGGAGGTTAAATTAAAGATGGCCTCCACAATTGTATTGTTTAACTCTATCTTTTTTTAGATTTCAAATTGAACCTAGACGACGAATATTTGAATCCAATTCAAATTTTTTCGCTAGTGATGTTTTTTTATCGAACATTTTCGAAATTTGATGTAAAAAATGTTCAACAGAGAAATGCTGGAAAAAAGGCCAAAAAAAGGCCTTTCAAAAATTAAATCGGTTTCCTACAAAGTTGGAAATACTCTGTGTCTTTGTCAGTGGCGAAGCGGTCAGATGAAGCATGTGAGCCTCTGTCTTACCTTATGTGGCTTTTATCTTTTTACACATTATAATTTTCATTAATTTAGTATTAGAATTACAATAATAGAATAAAGAACCAGTGGCAGTCTCTGACTAAGGAGTTATTAGTATTTTAGATTTTATTACATATATGCTATAGAAAGAACAATTAAAATATGAAAAATATGTTATTTTTGTATGAATTGAATTTTTTTAAATTTAATGCCGTAAAATATTACATTTCAAAGTTTCGTGGTTCACCATTCATTTCATCTACGGAACGCCACTGGTCTCTGTAGATGATTTTTTTTTGAAAAGAGGGTGCCTACTGGCAACAACACTTAGGCCGACTAAGGGCCCATTGTGTCCCTCTATATGAA
>JANSTT010018107.1:0-14740 GCA_026745375.1 Platyura marginata | reverse complement strand
GGAAATAATAAACAAGTACTCATACGGGTATATTATAATCGGCGTAGCCAATTTTTTCTTCTTTACTGGTTTTTACTCTTCTTTGATGTAGATTTTCTCATTTTGAGCACTACATTATAATGTCGGTATGTACAATTAATCCAATTAATTTAATGATGGTAATATGAGAAGAGATTCAATTCCCATAATGAATTTATTCAATCAAGTAATTTTCACTCTATTTAAAAAAAAAAAAAAATAAAAATCACCTTCACTTTTAAGGAACTGATCTCCATCTCAACTGATCATGACCATTTAATTGGACTATCGATAATTAATTTTGCATATTTTACTTTCCATGGGTAAAAAAACATTAAAATCGAATTACCTTTTACCAATTTCTTGAAAATAAAACCAATAATCATAAATAATAAAGATAATTAAAAATTAAATCTATACCAATCATTTATCTTGGCTATTCATTTTTATTTATGTAGTAATCCTCCTTATGATCTATAGTCTATAGTCTATACTCTATACAATTCAATTCTACAGATACCAATCCAATTTTTTTTGTTTTTTTGTTTTGTTTTAATGTTGATTGACTATTATAGTGAAAGGAAAACTGCAATGTC
The DNA here is from genome assembly GCA_026745375.1 of Platyura marginata. Lineage (NCBI taxonomy): Eukaryota > Metazoa > Arthropoda > Insecta > Diptera > Keroplatidae > Platyura > Platyura marginata. The sequence continues at coordinate 14,126 of JANSTT010018107.1, read as the reverse complement.
AGTACCCACCACTGTTGTATATATAGTGGACTTTTATTGTTTTCTATCTAGACACGAAATGTTTAATTATTCTCTAATTTTATACATCAAAAATCTTTAATGGTAATTTCTTGCTCTGGCTATTAAGTAACGTTTTTTTTTTGTTTTTTTTGTTTTTTTTTTTTTGCTTCTTCAATTTTTTCTTGGCATCACGCAAGATACAATTAAAAATGTTAATGTAGCCTCTATATTAAGTAAGTAAGTATAGGTATTATAAGTTATATAGGAGTGTTTGTTTGATGCCAATAACCTTAACTTCTGTTTGGATTAATTGTGTGTAATTTTTTTATTAATTAAATTGTTTGTAGTTCATGAGTGTTTTGTTTCTCCTCTTTTGTATACCTACATACGAGTTACATTACATTATGTGTAAAATGGAAATATTAATTCAAATACTGGAAATCTTTAAGGAGTCGTTCAAGATGAAGAAGAAGAAGAAGAAGCAAAATAAGGTGATAAAGATATACACAGTGGTACTGGTACTGGTACATATCTAACTAATAATCTAATCGTATTGAACCATCGCTATGTACATTGTACTGTACATACATACATTGTTAAGAAAAAAAAAATTGAAACTAACTTTTAAATAAGTGCTATGCAAGATTTTTGCCGGATACTGAAAATGTTGCTGACCTTCTGCAGTTAAATTTGTTTAAATATTAAATTGCTATTGTTTGAACAATAAATATTTTTATATAGAGGAAGTAAGTTTAAGAGTTATAGCTGGAGAAATACATGCAATATAAATTTTGGGAATGAAGTCCTCTTGGTATTTATTTCTTCTTCTTATTCTTCTTCTATGCTTAAAGACATTTTATTATTTTATTGTAGATTCTATTTACATAAATTTTTTTTTAAAAATCTGCGAAAAGAATGGATCGATAAAATGTTCATGCAAATGTTGGAATTCTAATGGACAAGTGATTTATGTATGTATACTGAAGACCTGTTTTAAAAAGAAAGGAAATGAGATCTTACTTTATTTGGTAGTTTATTTCAATAGATTTTTAAATAGATGTGACCGCCATACTTTTTTTCGCAAAATTTTAATGCTAAGATAATTTTTATCACATTCGATAAACAAAAAAATGTTGTTCTCATTTTTCCAATTTTTCCTTAGATTTTCATGAAAGTCACTTTAAAATATCATAAACTAACAGAAAAAAATATTTGGCCGACAATCCATCGATATGTGGTTTAGATGAAAATTATTTTGTTCTATATTTAACCTTTATCGAAATTTATTGAATCAATTTTGTATTAATTTTATCATTTTCGGTTTAAAAATCATAATCATGACCCTAATTTATAATAGTTTTATAAAATAATTTTATTTAAGTTTAGACAGTAATGTAAGTAGGTATAAAATTAAACTATTACAGTTTAAATTAATTATTTTTGGATTAAAGAAGCCACCTTATAGCAAAAAATAATATATTTTAAACCAAAATAGTTTAAATTTTATAGTAAACTTTTGTATTTACTAGAATTTAGTTTTTATAGTTTAAAAAATGGGCTTAAACTATTTTTGCGATAAAATTTATACTCATTTTTTCAACTGTGCATGGCCTGATATTTTCAAAGTGGCGTTGATAATAATATATTTTACACTCCCACCATAGGAAGATACACTGAAGAGTATTAAAACTTTGGTACGGATAGGATATTCGAGAGTTGAAATTTTGACAGTATATTTTTTCAGAATTCATTGACTAATTATATTAATTACTATACATTAAAATTAAAAATTTAAAAAAAGATGTAGAAGGGCATGTCGTGAACTTTCAGAATATAAAATAAAATTGATTGGTCTGGGAAAATTTAAGAAAATAAACTGAATAAAATGAAATAATTAATAGTTTGACCTAATTTTGTATACCGCACTGTAAATTTATAGCAAGCCATCATCAATATGTAATATAAATTGCTTTATAATATAATAATTAGATATTCTTTTTTATGGTGCGTCCACATATATAATGCATAACAATTTTGTGGACATAGTTTTATATAATAATGTATATATACAGTTTTCTTTGAAGTTATGTGTCTCTTATTTGATGTCTTTGAAATTTAAAACTACTTTAAAAGTTTTTAATTCTACATTCTATTATATTAAGATACTTTGTTTGTATCAACTTTGCTTGTATCAACTCCATTTAAATTCATTAAAACTGAAGAGATAGATTTTTCTCTATTTACCTTATATGAAATTCATCAAGGCCTTTGTTGTTGCTATGGCACAATGGTGAAGAGGCCCTTCACAAAAAGCAGACAATCTTATTGAGCGGAAAAGTACAATGCTATATGGCCAAAAAAGTCCTACCAAGTACATACATACATATCTGTTGTCTCGCGCATGAAAAACTGGGAACTCCTTTCAGAAAAGAGCTACAAAGCTTTATTCTGGATGTTATTGTATGTTTGTGTTTATTTTTAGGAGTTGCAGCTACCGAGTAAATGATTTTCTTCAATCAAATTATAATTATTAAATAAATAAATTTTATTTTTTATTCCCAGGCTCCTTGGAATCTTAAATTCTTGGATTTTGAATAAAGTTTTTGGTCGATGCTTTTCAATGCTGTTACCAAATTCAACAACATCTTCTCATCCACTGGTCTATAGTACTCTAATCTAAGGAATTTTTGGAGTGCTAACAGGACTGATAGAGGCTCTGAGGACAAAAAACTTGACAATATACCCAGAAATAATAAAATTAAATAATTATTAATAAAACGTAAAAAAAAATGCTTTTTAATAAATGGAAAAAACTTAAATATTACTTCTTTTATTTTGCATGAATCAATTTTAGATAAAGATCAACAAGAATCATCATTACAGATGAAGATCTACAAGATTCATCAATATCGAAAAAATAATTACGCCATTAGAACGGCTGTCTGCGAAAATCTCCAAATAAATGAAAATATTTCGAAAATTACGGATTTATAAAAAATCGATTTCAAAATGGTACATGCAGCGCCATCTCTGGGTTGAGTTACCTTTTGTCATTTATGAACTCCTGATCAAAGTATTTTCAATTTTTCGATTTAAACATTTTTTTTCGCCATTTTCGTGGAGGTTTGTTTGGGAAAAAAATTGTTTTTGTTAAGTCTTGAAATTGATTTTTTTAAATTAATTAAATAAACAAATATCGGAAAACTGATAACGCCATTAGAACGGCCGTCCCTTAAAACCCCCAAATACCAATTTTCATGAAAATATCTCGATAAATAAGGATTTTCCAAAATCCGATTTTAAAACGGTACATGCAGCGCCATCTCTGGGTTGCGCCACCTGCTACAACTTATGAACTCCTGATCGAATTATTTTTAATTTTGCGATTTAGACATTTTTTGTTGCTATTTTCGTAGGGCGTCGTTTATCAAAAAAAAATTATTTTTCAAACTTTTTTTTGTCAAACGACGCCCCACGAAAATGGCGGAAAAAAATGTCTAAAACGATAAAACAAAAATACTTGGATCAGGAGTTCATAAGTGGCAGCATGTAACTAAACCCAGAGATGGCGCTGCATGTACCGTTTTGAAATTGGATTTTTTTAAATTCGTATTTTAGGAGATATTTTCATGAAAATTTGTATCTATGGGTTTTAGGGGATGGTCGTTATATTGGCTTTATCAGTTTTTCGATATTCATGTATCTTGTAGATCTTTACCTGAAATCGTTATCCTTATTGATCTTTACCTGAAATTGCTGCATGCAAAACAAAAGACGAATTTTTAAGTTTCTCTCATTTATTAGAAAACCTTTTTATTTAAATTTGATTAAGAAATTAGGTATTTAATTTAGTTATTATTCCTGGGCACTGCATAAAGTATCCATATCGTCCAATGTTTCAGAGTCTCCAACAATTCTGATAGCGCCCAAGAAATTTCCTAATTTAGGGTTTAGATTTTTAGAATTTAGACCATTGGAGACGATGATTCTAGAAAAATAATTCCAAATTTACATATACAACGTATTTACCATGTTTTATTTGTTACTTATTATGATCAAAATTCTTATGCCATTTTCTGAAACTACGTCCACATTGGTGCACCACATCAAACTGCAGCACTGTCAATGTTGGCAGAGTGTAATCATAGTAGTGTGCCTAATGTATCAAAAGTTGAATAACAAAATAGGATAGTACACCCAATTATCCCTGGAAAATCCTTAGAAAAAAAAAAAAAAGAAATATTTAAAAATATCTGTGCACAAGAACGCCCATATGCTGTACAAAAAAAAATCAAAAACAATAAAAAAAATTCTTACTCATTAGAATCTCATAGTTTGCCCTTTAAAATAAAATTTGTATAGATAAAATCTAAATTTACAAATTTTAATCGAGGAAGATTTATTACTTTACCGTATCCAAGGTTGTGCCGCATAGAAGCAAAATAATAAAAATAATATTAATAAAAAAAAAAAATGGCTAGAACTCTGTGCACGTTGATTTTTGTAAATGTTAAATTCTTCCAAATGTTCCATGACACGGTGCACAGAAATAAATCTCGCCAGTTTCATGATGCAACAAAAACATTTTAACGTATCTTGTCATCGTGATGACAGTGTTGCATGACTCAACTTAAACTTAACTATACATTGAAGAAAAAAAAAATGTTCTAACAATAATAAGAATTATTAATTTTAAGTTAATCATCTAATGAGCTAGTAGAATATAATCTATCTGTCTATCTTAGGTATAATTCTATATTGTATGTATGTAGCCAAAATAAAACGGTTGGCTCAAGGTTGATTACCTTCTCCAAATAAATTTTTTCCTCAATGGCTGTTCGGCTCTTTAAACTGTAAAATTCCATTTATTGTCGATTAACTTATCAAAGAAGGTTTATTTCTATGTCATCACAATCACAATCACAACAAAGGAAATTATTTATAAATTTTGTTTTTTTTTTCCTATAGGAAATTTTATTTATCTTTTTTAAAGTTTGCCATTACATACCTAGATGATGAATTATTATGCCACACCATTATTTTGTTCATTTCTTTAGATTTGTTGTTGAATGCAAAAATAATAGTCGTGTGAAAGCGTGACTTAATTTTATACCAAATGGAATTCAAATTTATATTATTATTTATCATATACATTCATATAGATGTGGAGGTACCTATCTATATACATACCTATATGTATTGTGAATATATATAAAATATACGAAAATTGAGACTTTCATTTGCACTTTGCAGATCAATTTAAAAATTTAATTTTAAATTGACTTTTATCTTTTATCATTCATCAATAGAGAAGAAAATTATTGTTTTATTCCACTTTTGTTGAATCGAGTACAATTAACTTTATTGTATGTGCACTTAAGTTTTTTTTTTTTTTTCGCCTAACAAAGATGAGTGTCTGTCTGAAAGTTTTCCATTATCGTTCATTGTTATGGGTACGTAAAGCTTTAAAGTATATCTACAAAATGTTTTCCAATAAGGACAAATCAATCAAGAATAGATTGCCATAAATTGTCTATAAAAATAATACAAGCACAAGATTGAAATGTATTTTCACTTTTTTTCTTTTTTTTTTTGAGTCTCCCTGTTTATTAGGTTTCATATAACAATTACTAAGTTATTTGATTTAATTGTTAATTATTTCATATTATACTAAATTACTGCACATGCGCTATTATGTGAAGAGACCAACTGTTTTTAAGAATTTAATGGGCGAACCACCTGATTTCCAGCTAAATAATCGCTAAATAATCCCAATGTCTCCCAAATCAAATGTTCGTTTGAAAAAAAACTAAGGAAATTTGGTCGAATTCGCACGCTAGTCTAGCATCTTAACCACTGATCCAACAATTTTTCACATAGTGACATTTAATTTCCAAATCGAGAAGGAAAAACAATTTATACTTGAATATCTTTTGAATTTACTTGCACTTACGCTCTATTACACTAAACAAACTTATGATTTAAGAACACTAATCTATTCCACTTCTTGTCATATTGTCACTACTCTACTCTAGTCTTCGAATTGAATTCTTATTTTTGACGTTTCATTTGATTTTAATATTAAATTTAAAAAAACTTCTCCAATACTCTCTCTCTTTCTCTAATGGGGTTAGTAATGGCGGTGAGCTACCATTTTAAAATAATTCATCGTGTAGTTTCGTTTTTTTTTTTTATTCATTTCGCCTCGCCACAAGTCACACAAAAAAGTGAAACAACACATTGAAAAATATATAGAACACCTACTACTTCTATAGCCGTTTTTTTTGTTTACTCTAACAAAGGATCCATCTATAAATTGTTCACATACTCATATTTGAGACGTTAAGGGATTTTTCACATCCTTTTACTTTTTAATTAAGTTGTCAATTTAATTGAATAAGCTGTTTGATCACAAAATTAACAGGTCCTTGGGTCTACGCGAGAAAATCACTTCAGAATGTTAGATTATTGTAAAAAAAATGAAATTAAGTAAAAAATTAATTTATTTTAAAATTGTTTAACTTAATTTGTGGTGATGTAACATTAACATTTATTAATTAAATTATATATTTTTTAATTAACATTAATCAGTTTAAAATACTTGTTTTAATTACATTTATTAAATTAATTAATTTATTTAAATATTTTGCTAGTAGAATTTTTATTAAAAATTTTTTTTCATTGAAACTAAAAACCGATTTCTTTTTTTCGCATATATAAAATTATGTGTGTGTGTGTGTGTGAGAGAGTTGACACCAATTATAAATAATAAAAAAAAACATTCTTTTTATTTACAAACTATATATACATATACTTAAAAAAATATATTAAAAATTTCGATTAAAAAACATACACTAAAAAAAAAAACAGAAATAATTTTAGAGAGAGATAGATTAATGATTGAGGAAGCCAATTTTTGTCTCGAATTATTTGTTGGTTAAAAAGGCTGGTTATCGTTTTTTTTTTTTTTTTTTTTTATAAATATTTTTTGTTTTAGTTACATAAATTAGACGTGTTATTTTCATTTTGTTAAAAAAAAAAGAAGGATTTTAAATTGAGTTTCGCGAATTGCAATTTTTAACTTTTTCAATTGCACACTCAATTGTTTGCTTTAAATCACTAAACACTGGTGTACCTTGCCTTTTGGCTAGATCAATCAAATAGGATCGACCACGATTGTAGTCTTTTATGGCAGCTGGTGTTAGCTATAAATTAAAAATGAAAAAATGTAATTCAGATAACAATAATTTTCCAGGGATCAAATGCGTCCTTACCCTATCATTGCCGATGACACAAAATTCAGGTAACATTTGCACGCATAGAACAACATTGTATCCAAGTCCAATATAGTGAGCGGCCAGTGTCATTGGGGCTAGTGAGCGAGTTTCATTTGTAATAACAAAGAGCAGAACTCGACTTGAGTCCAATAGGTTCGAATTGAACATTGTGCTATTTGATACTTTCGAAGAGATTGCGTCTGTGGAATTATCAATGTCATGCACGTTTCGATTTTCCACACGATCCGATTTCTTATTCCGTTTTCTCGGTACTGTACTATGTGATGGTGATGATGATGATGATGATGATGATGATGATAATGATGATGACGGTGATTCGTGAGCGTCTCCATTTTGCAGTGTTGGTACACAAATACTCTCGTGCAATGTTGGCATATGGTACGTTATGCCACGTTGATTCAACATGGGAATGACAATGTCTTCGCGCCATGTTGTACGCAACATACAACTGCCACCCAAATACAAATCGCATATTTCTAGACCACCATTCATGTGACGTCGTTCCACGACAACCGAATCAATTGAGCTATCACTAGAGAATACTGAATCATTTGAATCACTTTCTTCTTCTTCGCAATCTTTCCGTATTTCGGGCTGTTCCGTTGAATAATCCACACGAACGGTGATCTTGGTCTTTTTGTCGATGTGATTTGTTTTTCGTGATGACGTTGGTTTTGCCGAATCTTGTGGCAGTGGCGATGATGTACCACTATCTCGACTTCGATATATATCGGATGCATTGAATCGATCATCTGGAACACTTTTACAGCTGCTAGTACGAAATATTTGCTTTGAATATGTTGTACCGGTTGTCATGATAATGCCATCGTTTGTGGGATTTTGGTTGTGTATCCATTCTAGAAATAATGAAGAGGGCACCTTAATTAATTTCCATGATATTGTAATTTTTTTTAATGTGCTTCAATGAAAATGATCAAAAGAACTTATATTAAAAAAATACCTATCTGGGCAGCGGATACGATCCGAAATACTTGAATTTTTTCAGTTCTAGTATATCTAGTATTTCTAGTTCTAGTATATCTAGTTCCAGCACTTCTAGTATACTTAAGTAACTCTTATAGGCTCCGATCACAAATCAGTCAGACTCAATGCCTTTTATACCCTAAGGTAGTGGTTTTCGAATTCAAATTCGGGAATCTTGTAGAACCCTTTTCCCAAATAAAATTATCAAAATTAAATTTTATTACCAAATAAATATTGTCAATCCCTTCCATAAAAAGGTTTCCACCAATAAGAAAACATAAACGTGTTCGGATGTATTGATACATCCAGTTGGGAATACTGGGCCCCGTTTTTCAATTGTTAAGTATTTATAGCGTATCACGGACTTTATAGAGGAAAGCCCCACTAGAAATTTATTTGGCTAAAAATACTTAACAATTGAAAACAAATATTTTGCTTACATGGAAAGGCTAATTTTAATTGTCAGGCATTGGATATCACAAAAATCCGATAATGTGTGCATCCAATCAACGTCTGCTGTGACGTCACAACACACAATATTTCAGCACAAGTTGATGTAGAGAGATCTTTAAGATACTGATAGTGGGCCCTTATATTGAATAAATTTTTTAAAAAAAAGTTAAAAAAAAATGTGATGAAAGTGATTATCAACAAAATCTAATAAAAAGCCTGACTTTAACAGCAAATCAATAGAAAAACATAATTTATAAAAAAGACGTGAATTTACCTAATTTCTTTCTTATATCATAGAAAAATCCTAGCAACACAAGTTTGGTTGAACGCCAAAAAGACTCAATTGAGCTTTTCGCTCGATCTCTCCCAAACCGGTATGCTTTTTATATTCCAAAAGAAAACTATTTAGTAATTGATTAGCCAACCATATTGGACAAAAACATAAAACAATACAAACAATCACCAGCAACAACAACCAAAAATTATTCTCACCTGGTGCATTGGTTAAAAATATTGGCGGCGGTGCTAAATTGGTTCCCTTGATTGGCGAAATGCATCCACTGTCATTAATTTCCTGCTGCAAAATCGTTAAGTACGATGTCAGCATGCAGAATTCATCAAATGTTATTGACATTTCGGAATTCGCCTTTCTTGATTTGACAGATGATGGAGCCGATTTGTCAGCCTTAGTTAACGCCTCAGTCTCTCGATGGGCTTCGATAATTTTCTTTAAACTATCGGTTGACAATAGATTTTGGGCAAATTCCAAAAATGTAAGTGCACATTGACACTGCGTTAATGTGATCTTGTTATCTATTGTCTGATCGGAAACACGATCGAATGCTCGTCGAACAGTTCTAAATAATCGGAGAAAAAATTTGTTAATCTTTTGAATTTAATTTTTGTTTTTTTTTTTAATTTACATTAGTCTAGATGCAATATTGTATGGTGGCGTTCGTCCAGGACTACCGGCCAATATGGCTCTTGTTCGCTGTAAGCCCGACGGAATACTATCCAATATTTGAAGACCTCGTCGCGTTACCAATTCGGCCAGCAATTGTTGATTTCGCCTTAAATCTAAGAATTCCCTTTAAAGGAAATGTAAATAAAATTAAATTTCACATGACTATCAAAGAACAAGGGTCCTACTTACTGTGGAGATATTGGTTCATTTAAAATGCTTTGATCTGGTTTGTACGGATGCAAAACCAAAACTAAATGCCTAGAATTTTGGCCTGCTATATGTGCAGCTTCAATAGCACCGGCCGATGCTCGTGTCTCAGAATCCATAACAAAGAATAGGACACGTGCCTTTTCTTTGGCACGATGCTCTAACTCAATGAGGTCCGGTGTCCAGTCGGAAACTTGCTACAACAAAACAAAATCCATCAAATTACTTTTCACTATTATCATCGGGGCTATTTGTCACAACTTACTGGATTATAAAATGAGATTCCAAGTTCGTTTAGTGCTGGAATTGCAACATCTGCTCGCCATGTTGTCGGATTGCATGATCCGCCCAAAAATACTTCTGGTGCATTTGCATCAAACGGGATAGATGGCTGTGTGTCCGATTGTTGTCCGGCTGAACTGTGACCATTTTGCAGAATTTTCGCCTTCGACTTTGTTGGTGACGATATTGTTGAATGTGTTATAGGAAGAGAGCTGACACATTTACTGTCATGGCATCGTGTTAAAATTTGCGTACGAAAACGTTTCAATTCTGCAGCTAATACACAAAATTCACCGAACGTTAAACCGTTGATGTGTTTGCTCCGTGTATCCAAACCGCTACCGCGACGAGCGAATAACTTGGCTGTCTGTAGCATCTCATTTACTAAAATTGAATTTGTAGAAAAAATAAAAATCATATTTCAAATATTCAATCCTTACTTTGCTTTTCGGTCGGACTAAAATTCAGTTCCTCAAAGAGATCATTAAGTCTTTCAGCAGGTACAACATTGCATCTCGCCTTGGCACGCCACGCATGTAGCGCTTCTCTAAAAAAGAAACGAAAAATAAAAACAAAAACAAAAAAAAACAAAAAAATGAATAATGAAACGCAATTAATTAAAAAAAGAAGAGAAAAATTCAATAACTAAATCACACGGAATATTAATGTAAACATTTATATGTCGCTCTGACTCATCTTCTCAAATAATATAAGATTTTTACGCTAAAAATAATTTACATAAACAACAAAAAGATACACCACTCAACGCCGCCGCCAAGATCAAAGACTTACTGTCAATCGTTTCCTGATCATGGCATCATAATGGCTACGGCTTATTAATCATATTGTGCGATTGTGCGTATGTATAACTAGTAAAGATCGCAAGATACTCAACTATAAAATAGCAAGATCGCAGTGTGTGTGTGTGTGTATCATTTTAACTTAATTCTCTATTTTTCCAATTGTTTTGTCATACGAATTTCTGTTAATCGTGTAGGTATTCGATAATTATGATTTTATTGTTTCGATCGTCATTTTTAGTTCGATGAAATATCTAAGATCATCGATCGTGCTTCTAATTGGTTCTGTATATTCTATGCCGACGACTCACTCATCGTTATTAAAAAACAAACATAAAAACATGTAAATCTCCATTAATGATAGACTTTGGAGTTGTTTTTTTATCTATGGTAAGAAATAATCATGTTTTTTACAGATTAAAAACTATGAATCGCTGATTTTTTCTGAAAAATTACATTTTTTTTTTGTTTTTTTTTTTTGTGATCGGTTAACAACCCACAAAACTTAGTGTAAAAATGTGCGCCAGGCAAGCAAAAAAAAAAAGACACTATGAGAAAAAAAAAAAAATTAAGTAATAAGTTGCAGAGTGGTTATATGAACGAAAGAAGATTAATTGAGTTAAATAATATGGTGTCAAAATAAATTGTTGCATCTTTTCTGTTGACAATTTTTAACGTTTTTGTCCGTTCTGGAATTCCATAAAAAAGCAACAAATATTTTGGTGATTTTCCACTTATTTTTAGCTCAAAGATTATTAATGGTCAAAAAGTTTAACAACATTTGCGGAAATAATTATTGTGATCAAACGGATCAACCGATTTTCTTCATCGATAGCTTAAAATATAGGTAATTTAATAAAGATGTTTAAAAAATTAATTTAAAAAAAATCTATTTATGTGTATTTTTAAACAAATTCTTATTTTGAATCTTCTAAAAAAAAAAACAATACATTTTAAAAAAAAAAGTTATTTTTATTTTGAAGGCCTTTTATTTACCTACAACTTGGATTGACACTAGAAGTTACGGAATTTTTTAGTAGAACCATCTTTTTCTTAATAAAACATAAAATTATTTTGGAAAAACCCAGTAAGTATATATAAAGAAAAACCTGGGTGTACTAAAAAGTAATTAAAACTAAAACAATTTTTATTTTTAAATCTTCATTAAATTATTTTTATTTTAAGCTATCGATGAAGAAAATCGGTTTAGGCGTTTAGTCACAATAATTAATTCAAAGTATGCATTACATTCAAATTTCCTTTAAGCTTTAAGATAAGGTAACTCTCGCCCCTTCAACTATATGATTAAATTATTATTTTCCAACTCTCAATCTCTTAAAAGAAACCCTTAAATACCATAAATTCTTTATACAAGCTTTACGTCCTTTTTCCTTCGACTATATCGAGATTAACAACTGGGCGTATCGAACAAAAAAGTATACCTAAGAGAATTAACATTTATTTTGAAACTTAAAGCTGCTTAAACCGTTACCTTTGGTAGTAAAAGCTTTGGACATTTTAAAAAGATTGCAAACAAATAATTTATTTTCGGTTTTTCTGCCAAATTTAACATCTTATTTTAAGTACCAGATTTAAGATTTTAAGATTTCCTTAGGTAAGTAGGTATCAACGTTCAAAATTTATGATTTGTACATATATAGGTTAGGTTATAGTTATGTACTTACAACAGAACTTTGTATAATTACGCATAAAGCAACAAGATTTATTATTTATTTATTAGTTAACAATAGAAAATTGCAAAATTTTAATCTACTTTAACAAGGAAATTGCCATCTATTAAATAACAAAATGATTAATTTCATTATAAATTTAAAGTAATGGATTATTATTTCTTATAGTGTTATACAAAGGTATGACTTAACTAATAGAACTAACCAACAAATAATAATAATAAATAATAATTTTAATAAAAGACTAAACAACATTCCTCAGCCATGTAATCATAAATAACAATAAACGTCATGCGATTTTTATGACCAATACTGCCATTCTATCCAATTCTATGATTTATTAGCAACCTGTACAAGTGTACACTGTACAGTACTGTCCTCCATAAATGACGTGCAATTAATTGATATGAAAACAAAGACAAAAAAAAACAAATTTATTTCAGTTGATGATTTAATTTTATAATTTGTCAAGTGTTTTGTTATTTAAGTTGTACATTTAGGTATCTACAATAAGGCCCTTCACATTTATCGAATAGAAAATGGGTCACATTATTACGGTTCAACTTTCACCAATAAAATAATGGCACTGTGAACTTTAATAAATTTTAACGATGAACTCATATCGTTTTACCGAGATTTGATTATAAAATAAAAAAATCATAATAAAGTCATATTATTTGTTTAAAGTTTAAATGAAAAAGACGTGCTGCAAATTTAATATGGAAATTGACCTCATAAAGTCACAAGGAAGGCCTTCTTCAAAGAGACACATTTTATAACAAACACAGCATAGTAGTCGTCGTCGGAGGCAACAAACAAACAAAACAAAACAACAACAACAACAACAAAAAAAACCTCATCACACACAGTTTCAACGGCGACAATAAGTCTGTGAAAATAAAATGTTGATTGAATTTAATTTTTTTTCCGCGTTAATAAAGATGGCAATAAAACGTGATTTATTAGCGGCCACAATAAAAAGGCATTTGTTTAATTTTCAAATTGGGATCCCTGTGTAAAATTAAATGATAATCTCGGGGTATTGTTAGAAAGAAGATTGATGTTCCAAAGATTCATATTTAATGGTTAAGTAAAAGCAAACTATTTGATGATTTATAATGAAAATTTATAGCAAAGTGTAATTTTGAAGCGGATCTTTTAATTAACAAATTTACCTACTTAGTGGCGGTTCGTTTAATTTAAAATAGTACGTCCGATCTCTAATTGTGAGTCTCAAAATTTATTTTAAGAAATTAAAAATAATAGCAAGTTTTTGAAAAATTTAACAATACAAATTCTATTATGAGTTCGGCCTGTTCAATTGAGTTCGGCCACTGATGAAGAGAAAATGATCAATATTGTTTTAAGCTTGACGCACACTGAGGCGGTGGCGGTACAATACAACACAGTAAAATGTATTTGGCACCGCACACTAGGGCGGTATGAC
>JANSTT010018106.1:0-14743 GCA_026745375.1 Platyura marginata | reverse complement strand
ATATGCACTTTTCCATATTTCGGCCTATAACTCTTGAACGGTTACATTTAAAAAAAACATCATTAAGAACAAAATTACAGCTGATAAAATTTCCTTTAAAATAGGATATCATTTTCCTATATTTAAACTTATTAGATATTAAGTATTAAGCCTAAGTATAAACAAATTAACAATTATGACGAAGTTATGAAAAACTATTACAAATACAAATGAAATGAATAAATTTATTAACGTCCCACCAGCTGCTCTATATAGTGGATGACGGAACATTTTTAAAATGACAAACACCCATAATATTGCAAGTGCAATTGTGATGATGCGTTTTCAAGTAATTGCTCTAGGCATTGTTGTCATATATGTAGTTAATAAACGAATGACCGTGTACTCGTATGTCTACCGCGACCAGTCTATGTATATAAATAAAATTTCATAGTAAAAAATATGACTGCAGAAAACTTTCCTCTCTGTATTGTATATGTATGCAGAAGTGATTGTAATAAACTTTGAGGTACATTAATCATATTATTATCAATATACAGTAGAACCTTGTCAAGCCGGACTAATTGAGGGTCTGGGTCGTCCGCAATAATCATAGTCCGGAGTAAATAAATTACCTTAAAAAATTAATAAAGGAATAGTTAAAACAACACGCACTCTCACGAAAACAATAGAGGCGCAATAAATGTGTAGTTTTGAAGAGTTTTGCACCTATGATTTAGCTTTTTAATAGCGTTTTTCCTTTTTTTCTTTATTATTATTTTTTTTTAAATGCCTTTCCGGATTAAACGAAGTCCGGCTTAATAGAGTTCGGATTAATGAGGTTCTACTGTATATATATATATATTCGATGTGTTGAATAATTTAATTTTGGAAACAAAATGTGCACAAATTTTGTAGATTTTTACTTCCAATTTTTTTTTTTTATTTTTCTATCGATTTTGTTTGCTTTTTGATGATTACTGGTGATGATTGAAACAAACAGGAGTATTTGAAGAAAAACGTGATATAAGGGGCGATTCTTCCATAATATACTCAAATACAATTCCTATGAGACTAAAATTGAAATTTGTATTCATAAAATGCTTCTCAGGCTGTTTTTTTGTATATACTTTTAATGGCAGCATGTTATATACGATTTTCATTCGTAAACATTTTTCTCGCATCCTTAAAATTTGACTGCATTAAAAAAAAATGTATGCACATCGCTTTCACATACTTTCAACCTATCTGTCTATCTGTCTGTTTACTATTCGTATGATTTTTCCAATACCTCGTATCTTACAGAATAATTTAGTTAATTTTCCATAGAATGGTGTTCTTTAACATATGGTTTGTTTTATTTTTAGTTATTCCGCTGATAGCATAAAAATGATATATATGTACAAAAGCTAAATTTAAATTCATTACATAATATAATAAACAACGTAAAATGTTTTCTATCAATTATTTTGAACTAAATAAAAATGTGAAGTAATAGAGGTGTGTACTTACCAAATGCTCCTAATCTATAATTAACAACAATCAAAACAATATCCTTTTTTAATAGAAAATCGGGATTGTAAAAATCTTTGGCATTGCAACCATAAATAAAGGCACCGCCATGAATAAACACCATAACCGGAACCAATTTATCGGGTGTCAGATTTTTGGTATAAATATTTAAATGTAAACAATCCTCGCTGCCAGTGGTACGATGAAATACCGGATCTTTCTGACATGCACGCGTATCGACCGTTGTCGACAGTGGTTCTGTCCATGGTTCGGCCGGTTCTGGATCCTTTGCAATTAACAAGTAAACTGTTAGTCTCTCCCGTATGTATGATAATAACTCACTTTAAATCTTAATTCATCCAATGGAGGCTTAGCATATGGTACACCACGAAATTCGGCATACTCATATCCATATTGTGATTGTCTTCGGAGACCTTTAATTGGACCTAATGTTGTTTTGGCATGTACATTCTCATTTGTGTAATTGCTGTACAATTCACTGACTTTGTACGATGTATAGGGCCATATAAAAGACACAAATTCCATTTTTCCACAAAAAATTTCAATAGAAATCCAGACACACTCAGGCACACTCAGACTCTAAGGTACTTTGATATTATTCCGTATTTGATATTTATGTTATTATTACCGTCGTTTCTATGGTTCGCTTATCTTCTCCAATTCATGCTTACGCGATTACATTAAACAGACTGAAGTGAAGTCAAAATAAATTAATTCAATCGTTCAATCCCATATAAATCTGTGTATGTATGAATAGGAATGTTTTTACGCACACTACAGTTATTTTTTATTTATAAATTGAATATGCATTGACGTTGGTACACATATATTAGGAGGTGTGTTCAGCATCTAAACACCCAATCCCACTTTTTTGTTTGCACACTTAAAAATACATTGACCTCTACGTAAAATTGCAATTAAAATTTTTTTTTGGTAGTTAGTATTGTTCGCTCGCTCGCTCGTTTCCCTGTATACACGCTAACTCAAGAACGCGTTGACGTATTGACTTGAAATTTTGGCAATTAAGATTTTTTGGGAATCAGTATTGAATATGGGCAAAATCGCCTCACTCCTAGGACACCCTCCCATATAAATTTTTTGAAAAATACGTGACAGTTTTTTCGCACCCTCTAAAGAATCATTTTTAGGCCAACGTTAACCCTCATAGGACTCCCCATACAAAATATATATATTCAAATTAGTTTTTTTTTCATATTCATAATAAATTTGACAATAAATTTTTATTGTTAAATAAATTGTTAATTTAAAAAAACAACAGCTGTAGGGCTGTTGACCCTTCACCACTGAAACCGAATTTTGCGGAGGATTCGTATATAACGAACCGGACATAGTTAAGTTCATCAAAATAAGTAGACTGAAATGGACAGGACAGAATAGACACTAATCGTATGCCGAATCGCCTGATGACTACTAACCCAAAAGAAGGAGACTGCAAGATGGCCAACGAAAGAGATGGACAGATGGTGTTGCCAAGGACGCCCGAACTGGCGAACGCTCGCTTTTGACCGAATTTCGTGGTGGCAAATTTTGAAGAATTCCAGGGTCCACAACGGACTGTTTGTGCGATACATACATACTGAGACCTTAAAGATCCATTGTAGATGCCCTTAATGTTTAAATGTCCTAACTCTTTTTACAAAATTTGGAATAATTACAAACAATTCTCTAAGAACATATGTACTTGCATATATGTACTGTACACATCGTCGACCTAGAAAGCAAATTCTGTAACAACCAATTTTTCCAAAATCTACGTTCTAATCGATATCGATGTGAAAACCGGTAATATATCGATATCGATTAAAAAGTAGATTTTTGAAAAAAAATGGTTGATACATGGTTTGGTTTCTAGACCGATGATATATTAAAAACTAAATTCAAAAAACAACAAATACATACATACATAATTGTTCACTTAAATATTACAAACGCAATGTTTTTGGTCCAGTAGCACAACTGAACTAATAAAACGTGTAAAAATTTAACAAAACCATAGAACGCACAAAAATAATTTTATCTTTCCTAGAAATATCTCAAAGTAGATGAAATTGAAACTAACATAACTAGGAGAAATGACAGAATTTCGACATTTTCATACAAAATTTGCCTGTTCCCTAATTTACCGAACATGACTGTAACTATATTTTGTTGTATTTCTATTAGAATAATTAGATACACACTGTTGGGAATAATTTTTGTTTTTTTTTTTTTTGGTTTCTACCTTTGTGTGACCATTTGCAATAATTAATCTACGTCACTGACTGAATATGCGTGCGTTATATATTCGGACACATTTTTTTCATCTTAATAGTGGGAGTAGGAAATTAATGCTCAATGAGTAAACTGTTTTCATGGTTTTGTAAACATAAACACTTCTACAATTTAATTATACGATTCCAGTCCAGTATAATATTTGGTTTTTGCCGTTTACATTTCCAATTAATGGTTTTCTATTATAATTAGTGGGTATTTTTTTTTTTTTTGCAAGGTAATTAGTTTCTTAAATTTATTGGTAGGTATTGAAAGAATACTACCTATGTATGTATATTTGTTATTTTTGGATGATTATTTATTTGTGATATTCCATAATTTGATTTTTTTATTGTATTTGTATGGCATGGTATACGAGTATATGAGATGCATATTAGGTATTTCTCATGTCATTGGCGGTTTATTTAAAATAAACAAAAAAAAATATTTCATTGACATTGAGTAAATCGATAATGTTTTGGGATTTAATAACATTTGGGTAATTTATGGCAATCTCTTCACCAATCTTAGTATTTTGAGATTATAATTTTGAATGTCATTCAATGATAATTCTAAAAGATAATTTATAGAGGTACTTAATGTTTGACGCATTCAAAATAATGTTCTTGGCTGGCTTTGCCCTGGTCAATTACCTTCTTCATTTTTTTTTTTTTGCGATAAGATTACTTGTTGGATTTGATTAGATTCACTTTACTCTATTGTTCTCTTGTATCGTGTTCACAAATGTCACAAATAAAGTGGGAACATTTTCCTATTTGTATAATCACATCGACAATAGAGTAATTTGTAACTAAACGGAGACAAATTTATTTTTATAAACCAATGGATTAGTATAGGTAGCAAATTTAAATATTTAAAATAGTGAATATTATTGATAAGAGTAGTCCAGTGACAATAGTAAAAATAAGGGAGATGTAAATTGCTGAAAAAAGTCAAATGAAAATAATCAGAATAGACAATAATAATTTGGTAGAAATATTCAATTTACCGACAGGATAATTCAAAGTCGGTCTGTATGGACCAAAATATTTCCACAAGGAATTGTGCCGGAGTGAATTGACAAACTTTATAGCTTAGTCCTTAGTGTATATAAACGACAAGAGAAAACTAGGCGGGAAGGGAGAAATGATACCGATATTAGTGTCAGGTTTACAATACGAACCATTAAAAATCTATGTCTATGTCACAAATTCAATATTTGTAAGTTGACAGTTGACAGTAAAATTACTATTCGGTAAGATCTAAACGTGGTTTTTCGAGAGAAAAAAAAAAAAATTTAAAATCTTCACCGTAACGGAAGTATGTATTTACCATTGAACCAGCGTTTTCAAATATTCAATGTTTTTAATGTCAATGGGTGTTGTGAATTAAAGGAAACACAAATTGAGCAGATTTAAAAAAAATAACTTTTATTTATAGATGAATTTAACAGAGTAACAAAATAACTAATAACGGGAATAATATTGAAGCGCACAATGATGTTTAAAGAACGGCGGTCAGAATAAGACTAAATGGATTAATAAGAACAATAGGACAGAAGGTTTTGATTGAAATTAATTGTTATGGATGGATTATGGAATGGAATGGAAGCTTAGGAGTTTTGAACAATGGGCGTTTATGAAAAATTCGTGAAAATTTGTTTTCATTATTAATATAGGTGACAGAACTACCATTTACAGATTTACTCAAATCGATTAACTCTGATCAATAAAAAATATATTTAAACAATAGAGATTATTTGTACAATTAAGCTTTTTAGCCAAAAAACAAAAAAACGTACATATTTAGTGGCAGTTATAAGCCAAATCATTTATAGATTTAATGTTAAATTTTAATAATGCGATAGAACAACCATAACAACAACAAATTGTCTATATCAACTCTGTTTTGACTTATACTCAGGTACTTAGGTACCTATCATCTATCTAATTAATTTTGTTTAATTATAAGTACGAATTTAAACATTACTATTGTTATATTTACTAACAAGTACCGATCATAGGCATAGAAAAATCAGAAGTGAGGACAAATATTGTTAACTTTTTTCTCAATTATTGGAATTGAAGAAGTGAGAAGGAGAATGAATAGGAATAGGGCTATATTATAAATATTTTTCTTCTTCTTTCTCTCATTTTCCCCTTTTCCTTTGTTAAATACTCACCACTAAATTTATTTGATTTATTTTAAGCGATATGGACCGATAGAAATATCAAATGTAAACAAACATTGAAAAAGATAATTAGCCCATTGTTATCCTCCCTACCTCTATGCTTAACTATAGATAATTGGCTTATATTATAGTGAGACTTAGAATTAATTGCTAGGTATGTATTACAATTACAAAATGCTGATATTTTAGCAAGTCATTTGTCTATCTCTCAAATGAATTTATCTCAAGTATTTTTTAATTATGGTTTATGTACATAGGTATTGATAAATGTTAAAATCGTAAGAATTAATATACAAAAAGAAGTCTCAGATTATAATGGGTCAAAGTTCAAAAATGTAGATTATTATTGTTGAATGTACCTACCTAAACCTATACTAAAAAAATATTTATCTTATCAAAATGTATTTGGCTACATAGGTGCCGGTCAGCACTTGCCCATAAATTAATATCAGAATAAATTAAATAAATGGCTGCGTACATACATAATACGGATTTCGCTTTGTAATTTTCAAATATGTACCATTTTTGAGAAGTTTCTCTATGGAAATGTTTTCGATTCGTAATCGGTTTCATAATCGGGCTCCCAGAATTTATATCTTCAATAGGGTTTTTAGTGAATATTTACATTTCATATTTTATTCTTTCTCCGCGACGGTAGCATATTTGCTGTATGACATAACAATAGTTTAGTTTAGTTGACTAATATTATTTATTTGAGGATGATTTATATTTGTACAATAAAAAGAGAGCTGTACGTACAGTATACGTTAAAAAAATAATAAATAAAATCAGTCAATTCTGTAAGATGTTTATTTTTCCTAATAAAGATCAGTTCCATTATATATTTCGTCCCAAAATTCCATTCGTTCATTTTCAGGTAAATCAATAAATCTCATGTCGTCAGAAATATTCATGCACTTAAATGGCTTTTTACTCTCAATTGGCTTCCAATAGTCAGAGTCTTGTGCGTCAACGTTCGGACTACCATTTATTGCGAATGACGTCCAAAGTTCTACCTGAAATTACAAAAAGTGATTATATAGTAACAATGGTTCTTCCACTGTGGCCTTAAATTAAAAATAAGAAAATTTGTTGGACTTTGGTTTTTAGTTTAAAGATTATGACTTGAAGTTGAGGTAATGGAAGGGAAGAAGAAAACTTGGCGAAAAGGATAGTGTGAAGAGGAAAGGTTTTCCGAAATGGGTTTCTTTTCCACTTCTATTTTTTCTCTGTTTCTCGTCTCATTTCACACACTTTTAGAAAACACAAAAATATTTAGGCACAAATTTTGCTTCCTCATTTTGATAAATTTTAATAAGTATTTTATACCAAACCAACTGTATCCATGAGGCGGATATTAAATGGAGGAAGATAAGGGAAATTTGTGTGCAAAATATTAGCCAACAATTGAATTCATTAGATTCACTTACCATTTTTTCGATGGCTCTAAATTCTCTAGTATTTTCCTTTATTTCTCCTGTAAGAGCGTTTTTGAATAAATATGAGCAATCATCGGCATGACAAGTACCTAAAATCAAATTGGTGATTCTACAAATGTAAATTTTTGTTGTTGAAATTTTTTGTACCTGGTATTCCTTTTCCGGCACACAAAAATTTCGCATGATTTAATACTTCCGAGTCAAAATCAAAACGATACAAATATGTAGCAGCACTGTCTTCAAAGCTCAATCTTGACATTATTGTTCGATGAATGCTATGCCATAGAATAATGTCCGCCATCATCTTTATAGAGTTCGTTTAAATCTTTTGTTTTTTAATTTTCTTAAATTAGATGTTTATGTATTACCTTCAAATAAGTAAAGATTGAGCTAAACGATGGATCTGTATATCCAAAATATTTATGCCTAATTAATGCTCCTAGATGTTTGCATCTTGCACTATTCCTGTTAGGTTCTAGAGAATATGGAACTACATATTCAAATTTTGCGGAGAGATTTTTAAAGAAATTTGGATCTTTTTTGGTTTCTACAATTTAAAAAAAAAACTAGATAAGATGGAACAAAATACAAAATAAATTAATTATAGGTACCTTTGTATAAAAATAGACCTTCATGTGAGCATCCACCTAACATTAATGGAATTTGTTGACTCCATGATTCTCTACACATTAATGTTGGATGTTTAGGTATAAAGCACTGTTCTGACATATACGGTTCTATAACAGCTCCAAATGGAAAAAGGATGTTGTTTCGATGTTCCTACAAATATGTCTAGATATATAGTAAATTCTTACAAGTAAGTACCCATAGAATCTGATTATTTACTTCTTTAGTAATAATTTTATTTTGTGCTTTAATTATACTTTCTGCTTTTGCCGCATTCAATACATTAATTAGCTGCCTGCATCCACCTTCGCCATTCCATCCTAAAGCTTTTCCCAATCTCTGTGTTGCATCTTTAATACCACATATGGCCAATGGCGTTAAAACCGTACCGGACATTGCAATTGCTTTATGAAATAGATTTTTCGATCTTGTCGACAGCATATGATAGTGTACCGAACAACCACCGGCACTATTGCCAAAAATTGTTATATTATTTGGATCACCGCCAAAATTGATAGCATTTTCTTTGATCCATTTCAGTGCTAGTACTTGATCTTTTAATCCGGCATTGCCAGGTATTCCAATTTCTGGATCATCTATTGATAGAAAACCTGGAACATTAACAATTATAATTTTTGTTAAACATTTCCATCTTGGTTCCATCCCCACAGATGGGGAAGTAGGGAGGGAGAATGTAAGTTAAAATAAATTTATCGTATCCTTAGATAAAATAAAAAATGGCGTTTTCAATTCATCATGATTTTAAATGGAATTGACGGCGATACATTTGAGACACGTCTGCATTATCGAAAAATTATATTAACTATCTACGAAAAACAAAATAACATAAAAAAAAACATACCAAATGCTCCCAATCTATAATTGACTGCAATGAAAAGGACATCCTTTCTCAATAAAAACTCTGGATTCTGAATATCCTTTGTGTTTGAACCAAACATATAGGCACCGCCATGAATGTACACCATAACCGGAAACAATTTTGTTGGTTTTAAATTTTTGCTATAAATATTTAAATGTAAACAATCCTCGCTGCCTAAAATTTGATGAAATATCAAATCTCTTTGAAATGCATAAGAATCACTTGTAGTGGATAATGGTTCAGTCCATGGTATGGCAGTTTCGGGGTCCTTGTTATTAGAAATAGAATTCGATTTGTATTCTATATACGACCATTGAAATGACATTTCAATACTTACTTTAAATCTAAGTTCATCAATTGGAGGTTTAGCGTATGGTACACCCCTAAACTCTAAATAGTCGTATCCATATTGGGATGTTTGCCTTAGTCCTTTAATTGGTCCCAAACTAGTATTGGCTAGAACTGCTTCATTTAAACATTTTTTATAAAATTCACTTGCCTTGTACGTAATAATAGGCCACAATAGAGATGCAAATTCCATCTTTGATTATTCTTAAAAAAAAATGCGTGTATTTTCTGTCTTATGAACTTAATTCATTTAAATTAAGCAACAAAATGTGACTAGATTGCAAAATAATTTTATTTAATAAAAAAAAAAAAAACAGAAAAAAAGAAATGTGTGTGCGATAAGATAAAAATGGCTCTTGATCTTACGTAGTATTCATTTGAAAATCTTAATTTTTGCAGATAAATTGTAGAACTTTGTACGTAAACAAACTTTAATCATCTGTTTATATGACCGCCCCAGACAACGTGGTCATTAATTGAGATTTTAAACATAAATCTACTAAATAAAAATGTGCATAATGCAAATTTATTAATATTTTTTTATTATCAATCTTGAAAACGTGGAATGATTTGGTAAAAAGAAAAATATTTAAATAACCGCTTGGTTTTGGAATTGAAAATATGAGAAATGTGAATTTTCTTGAAGGTACATAATGTACAAATTCATTCCTCCTGGAAGACTTACCCTCATATTTTTGCTAAAAGATTGCGTTCTGTTCGTAGCTTCTTATTTAACAATTATTCTTACAGTAAATTTGTTTGTTTTCAGTTTTATGGTAGAATTGAAGACATATTCTCTATCTTTGGAGTGGAGTAGCATTTTTCTTTAATTTACAAACCTCCCCCCCCCCTTTCTATATAATAGTTCCAAAGGGTATTAAGTAGTTTAACCTTCATCGGTTCCTTGTATAAATTTGACACAAACTTTTGAAATTCAAGTTCAAGTTGCTATTTTTTTCATCAAATCGAGCTAGGGGCTCAAGGTATCCTTTCGATATCTATATTCACGATAGATGTCGCTCGAAGGCTGTACAAAAGGAACTTTAAAGTTACTCGAAATAAGGTACCGATGAAGGTTAATGAAATAAAAATTTGCGAGCGAAGCAAACAAAAAATATTTACTATTTTTTTGAGATGAGAAGTCGAAATAAAACTTTTTAAAATTTTATGTTGAAGTGGCCGGGGGTATGGAATATTAGGTTCTTTATGTAAAGATTTGTGAAAAACTTTATTTTATTTTTCTTTATAAAATCAAATCCATCAAAAAATGAACGAGAACCACACAATTGGAAAGACTGGTGAAATAATTTTTGTAACTTATATTACGGGTCGTTTATGGATCCATCAAGTCAGATACCGTTTCTCAAGTTTAATGTACTTTCTAGATGAGCTCGTAATCGAGATTTACTAAATGGTGAACATTATTGCATAAATTATGGTTCCTCTGGATCAATTCCCTTCACATTCGTCCGCAACATTTTTATACCCGTATGATGTTAATCAAGGGTATTATAACTTTGGCACGGAGTTTGTAACGCCCCTTAATACTCATCGTAGAAAAAAAATTTCAACACCATTGTCTTTTTCGTGAAATTCTAAGTCGAAATATGCATGTCCGTCCGTCCGCCCGTCCGTCCGTTCGTCTGTCCGTCTGAGATTCCGGCTAAACGGCTGAAGCTAAAAAGCTGAAATTTTGGCAGTTTATGATGTAGTCCCAGGGTAAGATCTTTATTGTTTTTGGGGCAAATCGGACAAAAAATAGGGGAGGCTGTGGTACAGTGTTCACCTAATTTTTGTATGAACCATTCATTTACTCGAAAGGTAGTCGAAATGTAAAAAAATTGAATATGACAACAATTATAGAGAATACAAAAATGAAGATTTTATTCATAGACCAAAAAGTTGTACGGCCTTCCGTCATGGCGCTGCAATCAATTTCATTGAATTTCTATGGTTTTTTATCAACTCGAAAAGTATTTAGTTTACGGAAAAAATGTAGATGATGAAAATGATAGAGAATAAAAAAATGAAGATTTCATTCATAGACTAAAAAGTTCCACGAAATACCGTTATGGCGCTGCAATCAATTTTATGTCATTTCTAGGATTTTTAATCATTTGTATTCAATTTACTCAATTATATTTATTGTACAGACAAAATAGACACGGACAATGTTTTAAATAATAAACAAGTGCGCATACGGGTATATTATAATCGGCGTAGCCAATTTTTTCTTCTTTACTGGTTTTATGTATATTTTACTATCGCCCAGATCTTACTTAGTAATTATTCTTGCACTCATATTCTGAAGTCTCCGTGCAAATTGCCATTAACTGCCATTATCTAATATTAAGATATAGTAGACAGTTGTAATGTGATGCACCGACATTCTTATGTGACTTAAAGATAAATGTGATAAAAATTATTATTTTGAGTTCAAGAATTTTATCAAATTAATCCAACATTCTGATTTAATTTATAGTATGAATACTTACTAGTGTTAGTAGGAATATATAAGTATTAACGTGTTCCTAATTATTTTTTACAAGGATTATTACTTAAATAGGTTAACAGAATGATAATAGAAGAATACTCAAACACAAATCAAATCTAGTTGTTTTTTTTAGGTAATATTGTAGGCATCGATGGTGTTTCCGCAATTTAGAAATAATACATCTGGTGGTGATGGTGCCCCTAAATTGTTATTAAAATCTATATTAAGATTAATTTATAAGAAAATTAGTGGGTACATACCTAAATTAAAGTAAGTTTCTGTTAAGCGAGCATTTTTTCGGGCAGATTTTAATGCATATCGCAATGCAACTATTACAACATATGCCAAACATATAGCTGGTTCACCGGTTGCTAAAATTTATTAAAAAGTACAAAGAATATAAAATAAGTTTCGTTCTGAAAAATTACTTTTTGATCTTAAAACTCCGTATGGATTAGAGCTTCCTTGTAAAAAATTTATTCGAAAATCTATCGGAATATCTTTAGCCCCGGGTGGTTTGTAGTTCCATGTACGATTTGTTAGTAGCTCGCCATTAATTCGATTATATACAAGACGTTCAGTTAACCAATATCCAAGACCCATCATAAATGCTCCTTCAATCTAATTTTTTTTTCTCGTTAGTTTATTACATTAGTATAACAATTTTTAAATACAAACCTGGCCAATATCAACGTTGGGGCTTATACTCTGTCCTACGTCCTCCAATATGTCAACTCGTTTCAATAGCAAATTACCTGTTAGTATATCAATTTCAATGTCTGCACAACTGAGACCAAAAACACTGTACGGTTCAGCATCACTTGGTTTGAACATATATTTGGCAGTGAGATCAATAGAGTTTTGATAGCAAGCCTGAACTATATCTGTCCATTTGTCACTTTTAATATCATCTCGAGTAGGTTTCATTCTTTCCAAAAGTTCTTCGCATGATTTTTTAACTGCCTATAATGACAATCGATTACATTTTCCTTTCTGAACCGTACATATAAAAGGAAAAATCTTACAAAACAAACCGAATCACTAGTAATACTTGCTGCTGACATGTACGCATTGGCTGAATTCACATTATTTGATGATTTTATGCAGACCATTTCCAATGGAATATTTAAGGTGTATGCGACAACTTGTGCTACTTTCGTATTAATTCCTTGTCCGCACTCTATACCGCCATGTGTAACAGCAACAGTACCGTCACTGTGATAAATAGCAACATAAGCCGGAAGAATACTTATATATGTGATTGGATATTCCATTGGAATGATAGCTATACCACGCTTTCTCCAACGATTTAATTTATTGAAATCATCTATCTCCTTTCGACGCTCATAAAATTCTACAAAAAATCAAATATTATTTGTTTAGAATCACTATATATAAACGTTAACTATCGAACCAGTGTCTTTAATGAATTTTGGCAAAAGTTTCTGCATCTTGTTGTCATCGGAAATATTTTCTAAGCGAACGGAAATTGAATCTTTATCAATTGTGTGCGCAATATGTTCCATAATATTTTCAATCATTGCAATAGCTTCGAGGCTACCTGGTCCACGACAAGGTGTATTACTGGGAGCATCTGTTAAAACAGCGTGTTCAATATTTTGCCATAAATCACTGTTATAGCAGCTTTTAAATGCGGCATCTGTTGGATTTTTAACCGATTCATTTAATGAACATCCATAATCGTGTGCGTAGATATTTTTTAGGCTCGTAATTTTCCCCATATCATCAACGGTAACCTGGTATTCATTAATTGTTGCAATTCTCTTTCCAATTGTCGTCATATTCGACTCAATTGATGTGACAAAACGAATCGGTCGATTTAATAAGTTACACGCCAATGCGCATGCGCATGCAATTTGCGATCCACGAGAAACCTTTCCCCCATATCCACCACCAATACGCGGAACTACCATATTAATCTTATTGGCTGGAATATTTAGACATTCAGCAACAGCTACATTTGTGAAGTCCATCCATTGTGTTGCTGTGTGCACATCAATTCCATCCTCAGATGGAATACAAATTGTTGTTTGTGATTCCATTGTAAAATGATATTGAAGACCAACTTGGAAATGTCCTTGTACAATTTTAGTTCCATTGGAATTTATTTCGTCATCTTTCTTGAAATGATTTGTTGTATTTATTTTGTAGTTATCAAGAATGGTTGGATTAATTGACCTTGTTGAACAATCGTTTTTCTTATGTTCAATTGCATTGAAACATGTACTGGTCGGTTTGCTTGAAGATACGTCGTTATCTTAAATATAATATTATCTGAATGAATTAGTAATTAAATAAATAAAGATAGATGTTGCTATATTTATATAGCATAGTACCAAAAAAACCATATTTTCACCAACCTTTTGAGTAATCATTTCTGTTCATCATATACGTAATTTCAACAACAGTCGCAGCATAATTTGTTAACTCAAAGGTCTCGGCCAATATTACACCTACTGGCTGACCATAGAATAAAATATCGCTATTTTCATCCGCAAAAATTGTTTCTTCAGTGATGATACCAAATAATCCTACAGGGGTAAAGTTATTTTTTCCAGGAATATCTTTAGCAGAGAAAAAAGCATGCACTCCTGGTATTTTCTATAAAAAATTTCTTTAATAGTAGATAATTTTACAAAATAAACCAGCAAACTAACCAATGCTTCAGAAGCATCTATTTTACCAATAAACGAATGCGGTTTAATGGCTACAACAAATGCTGCCCACAGCTCATCTTTTTGAGGAGGAATATCGTTAACGTATTGAGCTTCTCCAGAGCACTGAATGAGACCTTCGTATTTTCGAACCGGTTCGGTTAGAGGCCATTTATCTTTGTATGTTTCAAATGTTTGCGTACCATAAGACAGTGGCCGTTCTAAAATATCTCCACCACTTAAATATTTGGGGTTTACTTTTTCCGGCGGACAAGTGTTGATAACAAACTTATAGAATAGCGACAT